>KV751362.1:2506018-2527070 GCA_001698575.1 Mola mola
GCAGGCTCTGACTGGGTGGACACAGTGGTGGAGGCTGGCGGGACGCTGTGCAGTCGTAAGGGCGTCAACCTTCCTGGCTGCGACCTGATCGGCCTGCAGGCGGTCAGCGAGCGGGACGAGGCTGACCTGAGGTTTGGGGTGGCGCAGGGTGTAGACATGGTGTTTGCCAGCTTTATTCGCTCTGCCCAGGATGTCAAAGACGTGCGGCGGAACCTGGGGCCACATGGATGGAATATCAAAGTGATCAGCAAGGTGGAAAGCCGGCAAGGGGTTCAGAAGTGAGTCAAACTCAATTGTCAATTGAGGCACAGTTATATTGAGCAATGGGGGAAATGAGGATGTGAGAAAGCTATGACAGCACTGCCCCATGAACAGCCAGCTGTCAGTGATGGATGGACATATGTCAGCTCTAGACTCTACACAGCACCGTTAAGTGATCCGTTTGGCTCCCTGCGTGAGTCATAGCTGCACACTTATTATATCTGACACAATGAATCTCATAGCTCTCTCATCTGCATTACTTATCTCTCTCTGTGTCCGGCTGCTCACTGGCTGCTGACAGTGTTAAACTATAGCTGTAATTTGAATGTGATTCTTTAGATCTGATGGGAAAGAATATGTTTTGAATTATTGATGCTGTGTATCAACCTCTGCTGCTGGATTTTTCTGAGAGCATCGTTATCACATGCTCCTGATGATCTGTGTTCATTTTGCTCACATGTGCATTTGGTTTTCATCCAGATGGTCTAGAATTTGTATCAGCTGCACAATATGTATTCAGAAAGTAATGAGCAGACATGTTTTTGCAACTAAAACATCTGCTCTTCTCTTTTTAATTTTTTTTATCCCAAACTCTGAATCCTCCTTATGATGCCCCTGATCTCTCTTAGTTTTGAGGAGATCCTGGCTGAGAGCGATGGCGTGATGGTTGCCCGGGGCGACCTGGGGATAGAAATTCCCGCAGAGAAAGTCTTCATTGCCCAGAAGATGATGATTGGACGCTGCAACTCTGCTGGCAAGCCTGTCATCTGTGCCACACAGGTCAGGAACCAGCACACACAGAGAAAAGGATACAGACATGAGAAAATATGCACATTTAAACTCCAAACTGCTTTGGTACAGGTTAACCAAACATCTTTACATAACAATTACACAAAGTATAACTTACCCACGCAAACACACACTTGCTTGTTCATTAAATTCATCCTCAAAGATGCTCATTTCCACTCTTTTACACCCCTCTCCAATCACAAACACACACACACATGAGCACACACTCCTGAAGCCATGTTGAGTCAAAGCGCTGTATCATGTTTATGCTACTGCTCCTGACTCCGAGTGACAGGGTCATAGCAGGTTTGCTGTACTCGAGACCCAAGCCCGCGAATAACTCTCCTCCCCCCATAGACACACACACTAATCAGCATTAGCAGCATCTTCTTAGCTACTAGAAAAATGCAGTCTCTGGGGCAACACTGGCAGCCATCTCATTTCCCAACTGTCTGCTATGCTGATTGACTCATAATGCTGAGTCTGGTATGCCAATAATGATCTCGCAAAGTCATACCGAGCTGCCTCAGTCTAAATGATCACTCATTTCTCCTCTAGTATCCATCCATCCACAAAACCATTAGCTCCTCTCTTCATTGTCTCCCTGACGCCTGCGTGCCTCACTTTCTCATCACTTTCCCATCTAGCACAAAAATGACATTCAGGCTCACTTATTTTTGATGGATACTATGAGTTAATCCCTCTCCATACCTGCATACTGTGAAGGTAATGGATTGTGCATGTGTGTATGTGTGTGTTTAGATGCTGGAGAGCATGGTATCCCACCCACGGCCAACCAGAGCGGAGGGCAGTGACGTTGCCAATGCCGTGCTGGATGGAGCCGACTGCGTAATGTTATCAGGGGAGACCGCCAAGGGACTGTTTCCTGTCGAGGCAGTGGCAATGATGCACTCGGTGTGTCTTCCTGTGTGTGCGTTATGGCCACTCTCTTACACCTGACAGTGTGCCTTCTGATAACCCTGTCCCCCCTCTGTGTCCCCCACACACTTGCTCAGATCTGCAGGGAGGCAGAGGCAGCCATTTTCCACCAGCAGCTGTTTGAGGAGCTGCGTCGCCTCACTCCCCTCTCCTCTGACCCCACGGAGGTCACAGCCATCGGAGCTGTGGAGTCCTCTTTCAAGTGCTGTGCTGGGGCCATCATAGTCCTCACCACCAGCGGCAGGTGCGCGCACCAAACCTATTAACAAACAAGAACGTATGCTTACTGTGTGATTAAAAAAAATTGTTTAACCTTTGGGCGATGAATTTGCTTTCTTGTTGAGAATTGGGTAAGAACAACACCTCCCCTTATATCCTAGCAGCAAATTTGAAGCGAAATACAGCAGGCTGTTTGCTTCACTTTGCTCAAAATCGGGAAAACACCACATTTTGTGGTCGCCAAAAGAAGCCTGGCTCTTCTGTGTTCATTATAAAATCCAAAGAGAACAAAATGACCTTTAGACAGAGACAGGCTGGCAGCGCCGCCGGTTTCCACACGTCATGCTAGGATAACAGGCTGCTGGTTGGTTCTTTAGTTTTTATTGTTGCCTACAGATATGACAGCGGTATCAGTCTTTTCACGCAACTCTTGGCAAATCAACAATCATTTTTCAAAATGTCAAACTGTCTCTGTGAGATTACAGAAAGATTGGGACTCGCGGTGATAAGAAGATGAACAAGGTGTACAACGGGACACAAACCCGATGCCCAGACCACCACCCTCCACAGCCTAAATGCCCGCCATGCAGGAACTGTCTGTCATATCACTTTTCTAAGTTTCTTTCTTCTCAGACAGTTGTACCAGCTCCTAAAAGGTTGGAGCAACAGATGTTAATGTTTTATCCCAGAGCAAAGATTTAATGTGGCACCACCATTCCCTGGCTTTCACATACTTAGGATGCACTCTTATGTTGATCTAATCTTTATTGTGCTCCCCTTATGTGTTTCTTTTCTTTCTGCTTGCAGCAAAATGAAAAAAAAAATACTCTTCACACAGCCAGATAAACTACAAATGTCAATATGTTTTTCTTTTGAATCATCACATATTTAGACCAATTTCTACACACATGACAAACTGAAGAAAAGACTCAACATTTGAAGGGAGGCCAATTGTTTGATTTTACCATGCAGCTTGTACAAGAGGCTGAGCAGAACCGTTTTACTTGGATTTGGTATCGAGATTTGTTTCAGTTCTGTTATCAGCACGATGTCGCTCTACTCTGACTTTAAACTAAATGCTAATAGGCTCACATTGACAAAACTATCATGGTTATATCTGATAGATACAATGTTTTAGCATGCTAACTGTTAGGTAGCACATAATGTGCAGCTGAGGCTAATTGGAATTTCATTCCTACTGGGTTAGACCATTATAAACAGCATTAGACAAATTAAAATTGTAGCCTAATGATCTGGAAAGAGATCGCAAATCATCCTGATGGGAGGAAACATCTGTGTCAAATCCCATGATATTCCAGTAGTTATGGAGAGATTTTAGACAAAACTATGAAGATCAGTTTTGATGAAGCATAAAAGTTAGATGACTGAATTGGTGGGCAAAACAAACCCTAATCTCAGAGTGGCACAAAGACATTTTGAGAAAGTGCTCGTTATTCAATTTGGCTCCAGTTAGTAACATCACCCTACAGTGAATAAGGAATATTATTCAGGTTTTTTGATGTTCACTGAATTCAGCAACCTCGTGCCAAGGAGGGCTGAATCTGCTGTGGCAGCTTGAACAGCATTTTAAATCAGTTTTTTCCTTTTCATTCGTCACCTGTATATGGAAATGCTCAATATGTGCCAATATTAAACAACAATACTTCCATCTCACGATCTTCCCTTCCAGGGCGGCACATCTTCTTTCCAGGTACCGGCCTCGCTGTCCTATTATTGCCATCACCAGAAGCCCCCAGGTACAGTCTTCAACCTGCTGTGCATTTGTCGTTCTTGTACCTCAAATTGTAATACACTCAGTAATTATTTTCCCTGTCTGTTTTAAATGGTGACAATGCTGAAGTTGTCAGATCTCTCTTACTTTTTAATGTGTGATATTTTAGTCAAGGGGTTCAGAGACTGTTATTTCAAAACATGTGGTCAGAGCAATAAATGCGCTACAAAGTGTTTTAAAGTAGTAGTCAAGTTTACCTATGATTTTACACTTCTCTGGAATTAATTTATTTAAGAATTCCCTCCATACACTAATGTATATGCTCCAAATTAAGGTTAGAGGTCAGGGTCAGCATCAGAGCAGCTCATCTGGACCTGGTGTGGTCACTTTCAGCTCAGAGGATGGCTGCTTGCACTGGAGCTTGACCCCATGACACAATTTAAGACAGCACATGAATTTATTCTTTACATCTGGATACGACGGTACGACAAAGTTTTAGTTAAGGGTTTTTATTCTTTATTCTTTGATACATTCTCGTGAAAAAGTCAGAATCATATAAGAAAAAAAAAGTAATCATTTTATGAGAATAAAGTTGTAACGTTTGCAAGATTTTATGTGGAAATAAACAAAACATGCAAGTCTTTGGACAGCTTCCATCTCTCACAACCACTGTTCCCAGCATCTAGTTCTCCAAAAAAGATTATATTTTCTCCAAGTCCAAGTCCTTGTCCTTGTCCTTCGTCCTTCAGAATAAACACAGTCTCTTTCTAATTCTTTTCAAAGTCTTGATACTGATGATAATGTGGTGCTGATGTAGCAGAAGATTAAGAATTTCCCTAATTGTGAGACCTATATTTAAGCAAACCTTCACAAAGTTCTCCACAACCCTTATTATGGCACATGGGATGGCTCCTCTAATATCTGTCCACTAAGTTAACCAACTAAAATGACGCCTTATTTTTCTCTTTATCCTCTTTAAAATTGCGACTTCATTCTTCAAATGTATTTGTAATTTGACTTTTTTATTTTAATATCATGACTTATCTCATAATTTTACAACTTTATTCTCCTACAATGAGTTTATTTTAGCAATTTTATGACTTCATTGTCAAAGTCATAATGCTCCGTCTTATGACAGTGCCGCTCAGCCTGGCTTACAAAATTGCCTAGTGGCCACGTGCGGTATTGCAGGGGATAAACATAAACAAATAAACACATACAACCAAAAACATTGAGGATGAAAATAATGTTCTCATAAGTTATCTTGTGCCCATATCTGTCCAGCATCTTTTATAATTTATATCCATTTTTAACACTGCTGGGGATCAGGAGCCTGTTCTCACATGATTGTGCAATATTTATAAGACAGGGAAAAAAAAGATTCAGTGTAGGAAAGATATTGCCCTAAACAGTAAATATCTTTTTCCAGAAAACACCCATTTAAGCTGTAAAGTCTACATTACAAAGCATACAAAACACTTTTTATGATGTCCTTCTTTTTAGCTATTTACTAAAAGCCTTCAATTTTGTAAAGAGGATAAAAAAAAATGATAAGAAAATACTGCAACATACTTAACCATAAGTATGATAAGCTGAGGAGTGGAGTTGCACATATTAAGCACAGTCAAGCCGAGGGAGCTTTCAAGGTTCCAAATCCATCTGTCCACTATCTGTCACCACTTATCCATGAGATGGGTGACTGCTGTCTCAGCTGACATTGGGCAAGATGGTGGGTACACCTTCAACGGGTCACCAGTTCATCACAGAGCTGACGTATCGAGAAAACAACCATCGAAACCTGGACCTGCTAGTAGTGCTGCACGATTGTATGCTGCATCACCGTGCTGTGCCTTCAAGGTTCCATAACTTCAACTAAAATATTTAAAACATACAGCTATACCCCAGACCCAATCCCAAGCCAGAACTGAATTCAGTTATAATCGGGCCTAGTTAAGTATGCTTTGATAAAACAACAGAGTTGATCATCCTTAGCAAATTAATTAGGTAAAATATAAATTGTTTTTAACATTTCTGTTGTATTTATGGCTCTAATATGAACTTTATGTGGCTCTGAGCTAAAACAAGCAAAAGCATTGCTTTTTTAAAAATAATGTCAATTAACTCTAACCATAACAACAATAACATATTGAGTGTAGTTACAGTCCGTTAGGTTTTAGTATAAACAATTAAAGCCTTCTAATTCTTTTACAGAATAAATCATTTTATTTGCCTCAGGGTGAAACTAGAAAAAAATTGAGTGTTCATCTTATTCCGCTATTACAGTTTATATAAATTTTCAAGTTTTGGCATGATGGCGTAGTGTTTCATGACTACTTAAGGGTCACAAGAAAGCCTTTCAAAACCAAGTACTACTCTTTTACAAAATAAGATTCTTTTGTTTTTCTTAAATGTTTCTCAGATGTTATTTCAGTGAAAAACTATGTACTTCCATATGTCTCTAAAGGCACAAATACAACAGCAGAAAAAGACATCAATGGGTTGAAGTCATCATAACTGATGATCAAAAAGCCATGACCGATAATGACCTGTTTACAAGTTGTAAATGAACCAGATTTTGCAAAACAAATGTAGTTTTATCACACAAATAAAGATTCTTTGTAATGTAAAAAAAATAAATAAATAATTCATTGCATAGCTTAACTTCAGATGTCTGTCATCACCCTCAGGTGGCCCGTCAGTCCCAGCTGTTAAGAGGAGTGTTTCCTGCCCTTTTTCATCCTCTGCCTGCTCCTGTTTGGGCCGACGATGTAGACAACAGAGTCAACTTTGGCATGAATATAGGTCAGTGAGTCTGTTTGTATGGCTCCATTATGCCTGACTCACACTACAGGAGTTTTAAAATCCTGACCCATTTTGACATTATGTTGCATCACAGACATAAGGAGAATCTCCACAGATGCCCTTCTCTCTAATCTGAAACACACACACAGATACTGCAAAGTCGGAAAACAAAAGGAAATTACGAACAATAGGATATTGTTGAGATTCTTGTGACTGAAGGAGCAACGAACACACGATGTCAATTGCTCAGAAATGGATGTAAACAAAAGGAGTGAAGTGCAACAAGTTACCACAGTGGTAGGCCGGCTGTGCAATCAGATAAAGGGGCTGTTGAGACCTGGTATCACCATGTGACCTGGATGGTCCACAATGCATGTCTACATACGTCCTGAGCTACCACTTGAGATCAAATCTCACTTCCCTACCCTATGCAAATAAGCATGTGTAGAATTTCCCTTTGTAAAGTGTTGCCGTTTTTATCCAGCAGGGGCAGCATTGAACTCACTGTGTGCACCATGCTAGAAAAGAAAAGAAGAAGTACTACGTCTTGTTGTGTGGAAGAGTCTCAACATTACCAGTTTTGTCTATTTCTTGAACTTCCAGGCAAACCAAGTCAAACCGAATGTCAGATCCACTTGTAATACACCTCTCTAGCTTTACGAAATTTTCAGACGATGTTTTCTTATCATGTTGCAGTTAAAAAGGTGTGTGTGTGGTGTGCAAATGCATATGCACTTATGCTGAAGCCATCACAGAAGTTGTTCAATGTGGCCCAGGACACATTTGCATTCACACTGCTGTAAGAACGTGGCCAAATGTGATCCAGACCTCCTCTGAATGTTGTCTGAGTGATTGAATCTAAAATGTGTCCTAAGGTCTGAACAGGGCCCAAAATTCCCCCAAACTGTTAAAGGGCACGACAGGATGGTGGCTGGGGGGTGGGGGTGGACAGCATGGGTTGTCTATACTCCTGTGAGAGCTACAGGTGAGATGTTAACCGTCAGTTTGATATCAGTCAAGAGTGGCTAACACCAGTTCCAGAATAATGTCACTCCCCTATTAAGTTCTCATGCACTGCCAGCATTATGTCCAATCCTGATTTATATCAAACATGTTGGAAAATTATCATGGCAGCCCGAAGGAGATCAGTAGAAGTAAGACTGGGCCTCTTCCTCACGATGGGATCGTCAGGCACTTGATGGATCCAGATCAGCCTCAAATGGGGAACTGCCATCACATGGTTGGGAGGGGAGAATCTGACCCAGAATCCTCCCCGTTATACTGCAGTGTAATCTCAACATTAGCCTGCTTATTTGTATGATATTGTCTAACTCACGCAGCACCTTTTTCTCGCTATGCTCCTCAACAGGAAAAGCAAGAGGATTCTTCAAGTCCGGCGACATGGTGATTGTGGTGACGGGCTGGATTCCGGGCTCCGGTCACACTAACATCATGAGGGCAGTCAGTGCCCCATAACAAGCAGAACTTATAGACTCTGAACATGAATAAAGAGGTCGACAACTTAGTAAGAGATTGGCAATAACATTTTGGCAGCGTCATTGTTTTTGAAACTAAAGTTTGTGATAAGTAAATGTTGAATTCGTGTTTAATGTGCCTTGAAAGCAATGACTCCCTCCAAATAAAACTTGAAACATATAACTTTAAACCTAACTATTTCAACCATCCAGTCTTTTTTTCATCTCTGTAATTTTGGGAGTAACATTGAGTGGAATATAAAAATTGTGTCTTTGTCTGCCATTGTGGGATTATATCATCATCGGTGGCCTTCAGAGAATCCTGAGATAAGGCCTTTATTCAGCTGTCCACAGTCCTGAACTAACCTTGGTCTTGGTGCAGTTCTTTTGGCTGTAATGAGCCGAGACGACGGGTATTGAACTAGACTCTTTTGTCCACTGAGATAACCCAGATGCCGACATCTTCTTACTGTTCTTTCATAAACTAATTATATCTCCTCCTGTGTGTGGCTTTGTCGTCTCATGGTCCTAAATGACATCCTCACTTTTCTACTGCATGCTTCATGGTGTTTCCTTTCCACCTCCCCCTGAATCCTCCTCTCTTAGACCCTCTCACTCGGTCCATAATATTCATATTTACAGACATACATACAGTATATGTTTCAAAACACGCACAATGCATCCATGGCGCTGAAAACGTTTTAATTAAATTTTTCTTTATTTCAGTTACGGTAGTCAATGTATTGATTTAATGACTGTCTGTTGTGTTTTGTACTGGCTACATTTGCTGTCCTAAAATCATGTTTTTCACCTTGTGATTATGTCCATGTGGTGTATTTTTTTTTTCTTTTTTAAAGTATACTATGACACACATCTTGACTGAAATAAGACAACATCATGGCTGCTGATTTCTGCTTTCATTCTGCAGTCCACCAATGACAGTGTCAAAAACTGAATTCTTACGTCTTCTATGCAGAAATCCTAAGGAACCAGTCCTGACAACTTGCAGCGGTGGGGCTTAAAGTTGTAGAAGTTCAGTTCAGTTATTCTTTATACAGGATGATTTCTTTATTTCCTTGACACAAAAGGGGAATCTATAACAAAAAAAATACATTTAAAAATATCAGTTATCATCCAAAATTCTTAAATACCTGTATCATCCCAGAATTTCCATATCAGTGCATCCATAAAAATACTCCACTATAAACAAAGTCCTGCACTGAAAAACTTACTTAAGAATTATCATCAAAAAATGATTATCAAAAGAAAAGGTAGTCAGGATTGTTGTTTTCCATTTACATTTGATATTATGATAATTCAGATTTGCATTTTTGCTGGACTTGTGTTTCCTTTTTTGTATGTTTAAGTCTTAGCTAATTCAACTGTAATCTCTATTACTATTCTATACGATCTTATAGCATTGTTGTCCTGCAAGAACCACATGTCTTAAAAACGTTGACTTTTCATCAGCTCAGACAAACGGCCCTGTTCAGATGTGACAGCGCATTTTGCAGCTAATGAAAGCTTTTGTTTATAATATAAATAACACTTAATAAATATCATCTGTAAAACTAAAGCTGTTAAATATACTGGAGTAGAGGCGAATATCTGCACTAACATGTAGGGGAGTAGAACTGGGCCTGAGTAGCCTTATAGAAATACAGTACAAGCTTTATTATAATAAAAGAGTGTAGGTCAAAGCAGGTTATCCCGTTGCCAAAAAACACACAGTTCTCAACAAACTATTTATTGTTGCCAACAGATTCTTGCCTGGAACTTGCTCTTTCTGCTTCATATAGCTCAGGTACATTATTGCATGTGGAAAGAGCTACATCTCCAGGTTAGTTGGAACTGGATTCAAACCCAACGCTCTCTCGCTGTATTGGCGGCCGAGAGGATGACGCGCGTCCTGTACCTGTGAGGGACGCGGGCATGCTGCCTCCGGGGACGTATGATGGGGGCGCGGGTGCCATGGCAACAGGCCGATTAGATCCAGACCGTCCTTAGCGTATTTATTTATTTCATATTTCATTTGCATGCGCCGCGCGCCTCCGTGGACGTGCCGGGTCAGCTTGAGGAGTGAATTTCTGCTTTCAGCTGGACTCCATCGGCTCCGCGCGCATGCACCAGCGAGCGGCCACCTTAAGGGGCTCAACAAGTTGTCTGATTTTTGGAGGTTTTTGTGAGTCACCGAAGCAGCTCGTGTTGTTGAAATGTCGAGTCTGTCGCCGGTGCCATGACGGGCGGACGGACCGCGCCGTGTGCCTGTGGTCTGGGCGCAGTGTAGTTGGAAGTCGGCAGAAGTGGGAGTAGATGGCAGCAGCTGCAGATGGGAACACAACATCGGGGGCGTCAGACTCCGAGCGTCTGACCAAGTTCATAAGGGCTGTGCGGAGGATCCAGGCTGTGGAGACGCTCTCCTCTAGCTGTGTGAGCACCTTCCGTCGCCATCAGCCCTTTTTCCGCTCGGATCCTGAAAATGACAGCGTGCGGCCGATGCCACCCAAACATGGGCTGAGATTTGGGGGTAAAGTGGCTTGTTTCCGCCGTCTTGCGCGTCCCTGTCGGTCTCTTTTTGTGCGTGTGTATGCGTGTTAAAATGAATGAGTGCGCATCGGATTGCGAGCGCCCGTGTGTGCCTATTTTGTGCATTAACGAGCCTTCTCTGCCGGCAGAGAAGCAAGTGTCCTTGTCATTCATCCGCAGATGAACTGCCACCACGCCACTCTAATCATCCCTCGCTTAATGATCAGTGTGGGAAATAGCTGGATTGGCTGCTCAGCCCTGGACACACAGACTACGCAGACTGGACACCGACGGCCAATGATCGAGCAGCTCCGTTATCTACCAAAGACCGGGAATCTGGTGCCAAGATGAACGGTGTCGGAGCAGAGAGGGCTGCCGCCGAGCGGAGAGGGAGGGCCTCGGGGGGAGGGCAGCGTTTCAAGGACGAGGAAGGAGGAATGATACAGGAACATCTGTGAGGGCAAACGAGACACCTGGAGAAAGGAGGAAAAGTGACGCTGTTGGCGTCACAGCGGCCGAGTGAAGGATTTAATGTGTGGATTGGGATTTTTCCAAGGGCACGGAGGTAAGCATGGCCACAGCGGCGGGGAGAGGGCGGAGGTGTGAGCTCCCGGCTCAGGGACAATGACTGGAGACTCACACAACACTTCTCTTTAGCCTCTTCAATTTAACACTTACCGACACTGATATTCTCACCTATGTAACCTGGACGGATCGACCACACTAAACAATAGTTTGCACAGGGGGCAGGAGTCACAGGTTATATTTAGCCACCCTCCTCCTCCTCCTCCTCCTCCTCCTCCTCCCTGAGTTGGGATGGATGGGGTTGCTGGAGGTGTGGGTACCCCTAGTAGTGCGGGGGGGTCTGGGGGCGAAAGCCTCCCCAGATGTAATGGAGGGGACTCGAAGCGGCGCAGTAAGGGCAGCCTGCCCTCTCCAGGCTACAGACTCTCCCAGGCCTCCCTAGAGGGGGAGCGGGGCTCCTTTGGGGCAGACAGCACCTCCCTAGGCGGACGCGGACGTCGCCTCTCAATAATGAGCTCTTCCACCAGGGATGGACTTCCCTTCCGCACAGCAGGAACCCCGACCACCCCGGTGCCCCTTCCTCCTCCGCCGCCCTCCTCCTCTTCCTCTGCCACAGCCCAACCTCCACTACGCTCAGTGGGCTTCGCTTCATCCCGCGCCGCCCTCACCTCCACCTCCTCCACCGGGACCGGGGTGATGGTGGTGGCCACCGGCCTGGAGACCACAACCACCACCGCCTGCAACACCACCGCAGCCGGGACCCCTGAGATGGCGGGCCAGTCCGGACTGGGTGGGTTTGGCATGGGGCTGGACGGGGAGGACTACAGCACCTCCAACCAAAGCACCTTCATCCAGAGACAGTTTGGAGCCATGCTTCAGCCTGGAGTCAACAAGTTCAGCCTGCGCATGTTTGGATCACACAAAGCTGTGGCCCTGGAGCAGGAGAGACTGAAATCTGCAGGAGCGTGGATCATACATCCCTACAGTGACTTCAGGTATGGAGTGACACACACACACAGTTGCATTTTCATTATTTTTGGGGACATTTAGGTCTAAAACTAATTTCTTGGAGGCTTACTTAACTCTAACCCCAAATAAAATAGTCACCCTAAAAATTGAATGATTTACACAAAAGGGACTTCAGTTTTTCTCCATAAGGAAGGCCGGTCCCCATAAATAACATGGAGTGAACAGATTTACGTCCCTACAACATGAGTAATACACGTGCGCACACACACACACACTCCACAGTATGTATCTAGTTACACATGTTGATTTGTAAAATAAATGCCACTTGTAGCCCATAAAAGACAGATAATATTCTTTTGGTAACAAAAGGAAATCAAAGCAAGTTGGAATTGCACTCACTTTAGTGAGCACACACGAAGCATATTTTGATGGACACTTGAGCAGATGGAGGAAAACGGGAAGAAAAACAGTCATTGAGCAGCCACTTCAGATGGGGAATGGAGAGGAGGACAAGTAAGGAGAGAAAGACGCACAGAAGGCTAAATATTGTATATATTACTGGGCACACCTCAGGGAAGTGTAGGATGTGATGTGAGGGTCAGAAGAGATGAGATGGGAATATAGAGGTGGATGAGTAAAAAAGGATAAATGACAGAACTATGAAAGGGAAGAACAATAAATCCAGAGTGAGAGCTCTTTATACAAAAGGGCTGTATGTGGGTGACAGGACGCCCAGGATGTGGCAGCTCTCCATAATGGTGAAAATAGGTGCTCAGCTGATGGTGGCCTGCTCTTTCTGTACAAAAGAGTTTCACAGTGAGAAAGGCAAGTGATGGGATGCAAATCAGGACAAATTTAGCTGAGAGGTGTTCAGGCTGATCAGGGAGCACTGAGAGATGCCTTCCATGTCAATTAGGTAAAATGTTAACTACGTTTTCAGGTGAACAGCAGATGAACCCTGCACAGCGCTCCTGCTGGTGACTCCATGGATTTGTCCTCTAGAACAGTTGCATACAGTATTATGCCAAGTGAAAATGACTGAGGCTGTTTGATTTTCAATTTTCTTGAGGATCTCCGTATGAAAAATGAAAATGAGCAGTGAATTCTCATGTTGAATGTTTCTCTGGTTTTAATGGCACCTATTTTAATATGTCATATTGTGTACAGACTCTCATGTCAGCCATCCCTGGACTTGCTGGTCATTTCCTTATTAAGAGACCTTGCAGGTGGAAATACCCGACAAGCATTCATAATCTCCAGACAGCAGCAATGGATGTCTCGATACCCAGGGCTCCTGACCCACTTTTGCCTCATCAGTCACTCATTCTCTTGTTCTCGCACACGTACACACACACAGTCGTTTTGTGAATTTGATAATCACTCACAAGTGCGACTTATGTGTCTGCTCGCAGGAGGTCCAGTCAGTGAGGGCAGTGACTGCTGGAGGGAGAGATAGGTGAAGGGGCGTGGTTGGTTGAATGGCCTGTTGAATCCCAGACCCTCCCACACTTTGCGGATACTCACCCAGGATATCTAATGATGATAATAGTCCGAATTATTCCATGAGAGGATCACAGTTGAATTTCAATCAATTATGTATGGGATCCTTAAATTATGCAAGTTGAGTATGCGTTATGCATAATTCACTCCTTTAACTTTCCAGTTAAGTACCTGTAGGCCAAAGCAACAGCTGAAAAGGAACATTGTGTGGCAGAAGTGAGAGAGAAGACAGATTACTTCTAAAATCCCCTTTATGAGTTTCTGTCTTGGTGTTGACCTTGAGCTCAAGAGACTTTGTGTGTGGTACTATAGTTGTGTCTGTATGTTCTGTCTCTGCTATCTTTATTTAGTCTGCTGATAACCCCTCATGCCCTTCACCTCATTAAGAACGGATTGCTTGTTGCTGCTGTGGCTATGAGAATACGTAACGAGAGGACGGAAAGTGAAGATTACCAAACACGCGATGAGGAAGAGGAAACGAAGAAGACAGGTGGTTTTGCTGTCAGCATGGATAATTCCTGTTTAAACATTGCCCATACAGTAAACAGACATTTATGATGGGATAGCCGGTTGCTGTTGTGCTCGTTTGTCCGCACGTTTAGCAGGATGATGGGTGGAAACTTTCTCAGAACTGACATCTGGCCAAATGCAAACAGGGAGCCAATCAGAGGCCACTCAGGAGACAGTTGGCCTCAATTAGCGTAGGGTTGGGTTTGCCAAAAGCTGAGCAGGTAGATGCAGGTCAGGTCTCCTGAAGCACCTGTTCATGTTCAAAATTGCATACTGATGAGGCCATGGAGACGAGCTTTGATTGCATTTGCAATTCCTATATGTGTGTGTGTGTGTGTGTGTGTGTGTGTGTGTGTCTGGAGCTGACGTCTTCACTTATCTGTTTGGTTGTTTCCTTTTTTTTTTTGAGCACTGCCAAGCTGCTGTATCTCAACAGACAACAACAAAATCAAGAACACACTGGCTGATTAATGTGCACTGATGTGTTCAGTGTCATCTGCTGTTGAGGTTAGATTAACCCTCATTTGAATGAGTGCAAACTGTCTGAGAGTGTGTGTGTGTGTGTGTTTGTAAACCGGTACAGAGAAAGAAATAAAGGATACTATGGTGTATGTATAGGGCAGCCTTCACATCAGTAAAATTACAACAATGCAAACAAATTCCATAAAAAGTAAAATGACTTCATTTAAAGCATTACTTGACTAAGAGTAAATAAGTATTATGCGTATTATGTTTTTTTGTAACTGATGCCAACCTGCTTCTGAAAGGATAATAGATAATTTTTCTCTTTTAAGAACAGTTTCATGTATTTTATGTAGTTTATGAATACCTGATTTTTTTTAACATCTCAAACCAGTCCTAGTACCATAATCTGCTTTATATTCTTTTATATTTTATTATTAGGCAATGGCCAGTATCATATAGATTTCCCATTACTGGACCAGTTATTTACTGAACCAAATATTTATCGATCCAATAAGCTATATAAGGATTACCAGCAAAAAATACTTAACTTAGAGTGATCTTCAGAAAAAACCTGGCACCTGTTTGTAATATACCACTATAAATTACATTATTTTAATATGAATGGATGTATAGATAAAAATGTATGTAGGGATAAAGGCTCACTATTAATTATTCTGCTTATATATTATGTTGATTTGTTGGATAATTTGTTTGTTCCAGAAGATATCAATAAAAACTGAATTAAATCTTTACAGAATTGTGTCAGAATTTAAAAAAGCATCTCCTCAAGGTCAGGAATAACTCTGTGGTCTCATCACCACAGCTTCAGAATCACTTTCTCAGTGTTGCTGTAAATAACCCCCGTATTTATTGCTGGTGATCATGGAGTGATACATCCGTCAGTTTAAGTCACAAAGTCAGGGAGAATGGTATGTGTTTGTGTGTGGGGCAGACTGATGACTCATACTTAATCTTCACCAGTCTAGCAGTAGCGTCACACCATGAGGTTGTGTTGCTGAATTAGTGCTCAATAGCAGTCGACCACAGAAAGATGGATAACAAAAAGAGGAAGAGCCAAGATGTGTGGCTCATATAGCCTAAAGTGATGAATAAAGGGATTAGGAAGAAGGAGACAGGAATCGTCTTCAGATGATTGCGTTGCCTCTTCTGTTATACTTTAATCACTTGTAGCATCCCAATGATATGACTGCGTCTTTGTTCTTGCATGAGAGCACCACAGTACGCCAAGACTTCCAGCGCGAAATACAGACTGATGAGGCCTCCCAAGGTTACTGATCATTTGTCTCCCTCTATCTGTCTCGCTTTCTCAGTTAAATACTGAAATAAAGGATACACTTTACAGGTTGCCAGCATTTGCAAAGGATGAAAATGTCTCAAAGGAAAACATTTTTTTTTTCGTACCACTGCTGCTGCACCACTTCTTTATGTCTTGAATGATCCCCCACGTTATTGTACTTGCTGTATAGCTCAGGGGTTTGTAAACAAAGTGTATACTGTCTATACATGGGAATAATAAGTAATGACTAAAAGTCTGACAAATGTTTACTGACCCAAACACACCTGAAAATAAGAATCTCAAGTTGGACTTGAGAGAAAACTTGTGAGTTTAACAGATTCTTCTTGCTCCTTCGACTTTACCTAGCTTTTTTCTAGGGGTCACCACAGCGAATCATCCCCCTCCAACTCTCCCTGTCCTCTACATCTTCTTTTCTCACATTAACCATCTCCATATCCTCTCTCACTACATCCATGAATCTCCTCTTATGTCTGCGTATTAGCTCCGTCTTAATCATCCTTCTACCAAGATCTTCGCTGTCCCTCCTCTGCACACTTCCAAATCATCTCAATCTGGCCTCTCTAACTTTGTCTCCAAAACATCCGACCTGTGCTGTCCCTCTGATGTGCTCAGTCATAATTCCGTCCATCCTCGTCACGCCCAAAGACAATCTCAACAATGACTAAGAGTAGCCCAAATTCCACCAGTATCCTGTTTATCATCAGCACCGGTGGCGGTCGTTGTTATCCCAGGGCCCAACCGATCCAGTAAGAAATTCATTTTCGTGTTTCACATGTTTTATTTGGCTCAGTTTTTACGTTGGATGCCCTTCCTGACACAGCCGTCACCATTTATCGTCCACCATTAACCGTCACCTTGGGACCAGCACTAGAAATACACTGGTTTGTGACCTCTAGTGGCTGTTTTTCAGGGATTTCATGGTTATATAGTATGTTGAACACATAAAATATTCTACTCACAGCTATAACAGAGAAATATTAACATCTGAATTAGCATCTCTTTATTTTCCTATTGCACTTTAAAATCAACCAAATAAAATGTACTTGCAGGTTGTGGTATTGTTATTGATGAGGCTTAGGTACATTGAATGCAATCAGCAATTTAGATGTTATGTTTTGCTGTATTCCAGTGTCCCAAACCCATACTACATTTTAACTGTACTCTGTACTTACATTATTATCATATTCTGCAGTTTGCATTCATTAAATGGAAATGGATGCAGTATGTGTGATGTTTTTGAAAGTCGTTACCAATTGTACAAAAATACTTTTGTTTTCCAGCATTCTTCTGGTGCTGTTTCAGTGCCATCCATTGTTACACACACCATTATTTATATTATTTTATTTTCCAACGATGAGCCGCTCCTCCTCTAACTTTGTCCACTGCATTGTGGTTATTTTGTCACTTTTCCCAGTGTGAACATGTTATTAAAAACCTTTGGAAATAGCACGTAGAGGATTCAGGACTCATTAGTTATAAGTATGCAAGCATCAATCATATCAGGGCCAAAAGAAATGTGTTCGATTATTTATTATTATTATTGTATTATTGTGCATTTTCTCCAAAAAATATTCTAATGACCTAAAAGTAACCATTGTTGTTTGTAATTCAAGAACATAATAACACATTCACATCAGAGCAGACAAAGATAAACACAGTTGAAAAATGCTGTCTTTCTCTGTGTAGATTCTACTGGGACCTGTTGATGTTAATGTTGATGATGGGGAACTTAATCATCCTGCCAGTGGGCATCACTTTCTTTAGAGATGAGAACACTCCCTCGTGGATCATCTTCAACGTGGTCTCAGACACTCTCTTCATGGTCGACTTGGTGCTCAACTTCAGGACTGGCATTATCAAGGAAGACAACACTGAGATCTTACTGGACCCAAAGTGAGTGGAAGAATTTGGACTTTTTCGTATTATTCTGACATGTAAAGGGGGCGGTGGTGTGATTGTTTGTACATAAGAGAATATCAGTACAGCAACTCTGTTGCCATAAATTAATTTAGCTTCTCTGGCCATCTGCTGGCTTTGTGTTTTAACAATCCATGTGTGGGATATGAAAAGAGCTATGGTCATGTTCCAGTTCTGTTCCTCCTAAATATGGCTGAGAATCCAGCCAAACATTTAAATCACTTCTTTCACAAAGGTTGATTGGAAAATACCAAATGTCACTGGTCCTCCAACTCACTCTGATGCAGGGCAATCCGCCAGAACTACCTGAAGAGCTGGTTCCTGGTGGACTTTGTGTCATCCATCCCGGTAGACTACATCTTCCTGATGGTGGACAGTCTCGACTCTGAGGTCTACAGGACAGCCAGGGCGCTGCGTATCGTCCGTTTCACCAAAATCCTGAGCTTGCTTCGATTGCTTCGCCTTTCCAGACTCATCCGCTACATCCACCAGTGGGAGGAGGTGGGAAACAGAGACTGGGGAAACAGGCTCGAACTAGAGCCAAACAGAATTGTGTGAAAATCGTTTAATATGTGTAAGGTGTGAATCATTGCAAGTCTTCTCCAAAATATAATTTTAGGGGAGGATCATGACCTTTAAGAAATTGCATTTTTAACAGTTTTGGAGTAAAATCATCCATCTCCACTCATACTTTATTTTTCCCGCCTAGTTTAGTTTAACTGATTTATTTTGCACTTCGATATTAAATACAATTAAGCAAAGTATAGACTTTTCACAGTGGTGCAGCGGTTAGCTCTGTCGCCTCACAGCAAGAAGGTCCTGGGTTCGATTCCCGGGTCAGGGCGTTTCTGTGTGTGGAGTTTGCATGTTCTCCCTGTGTCTGCGTGGGTTCTCTCCGGGTACTCTGGCTTCCTCCCACAGTCCAAAAACATGCAAACTGGGGGTTAGGTTAATTGGTCACTCTAAATTGCCCGTAGGTGTGAATGTGAGTGTGGATGGTTGTTTGTCTCTATATGTCAACCCTGCGATGAACTGGCGACTTGTCCAGGGTGACCCCGCCTTCGTCCGATGATGCTGAGATAGGCTCCATCAACCATGAAAACCCAAAAGTAGCAACTCGGCCCCCCAGCCCGTCCTTGTTTCTGCTCTATAGCGCCCCCACAGCCTTTTAACATGGGTAGAGCCCTTGAGAAGGGTTCATGAACAGTCATTTTGACATGTTGCTCTTCCTTATTTAGGCTTGCTTTGCTGTGTAAGAAGTTGTTAATAATGCTGGAAGAGCAACTTTTGCTGGGATGTTTGCCATTGTTTCATCCTTTCACCATCCATGAGGATGCTTTGTAAAACAGCCAGTAGGAACTCTTTCTCTCTGAAATGACCTGTTATTGGCCAAAAAGTAATGCACAGCTAGGTTTTACTAAAGCCTGAATACAGAGCACAGAGGAGGTGCAAAAGTCTAATCTTTTTACAGACCATTTGAGTTACAATATTCTGATCATTTTCTGAATTCTGGCCAAAATACACTAAAAATGAATTACATACTTTAAGTGATTTTGAAAAAAAGATAATGATTGCATCCACTGGTGTCATTTTTTCCCTCTGCCTGTCCCCAGATTTTCCATATGACCTATGACCTTGCCAGTGCCATGGTGAGGATCGTTAACCTGATCGGTATGATGCTGCTGCTGTGCCACTGGGACGGCTGTCTCCAGTTCCTGGTCCCCATGCTTCAGGACTTCCCCCCTGACTGCTGGGTTTCCAAGAACCTGATGGTGGTGAGTCTCTAAGCGCGTATGTAAATATTATTTTCAAATGTGCCTCGGTGAATGATTTTGTCATGCAGGGAGGACATGATGTCTAGTTTGAGTTCAAATGGTCACACAAAGACCTATCTTGGCCTGTTTGCACAGTGTGTACAATATTTAGTTAAGATGAATGTAAATCAGAGATTCGGATGAGCTTGGTTTTTGTTATCTGTATATCGACAGGGCAAGGGTGTTTAACAGATTCTACACTGATGGCTATTTATCTGTGGTAATTGGCTCATGCTGGGACATGTCCTGTTGGAATAAAATTGACTCTCATCATCATAAAAAGAGATTTTCCAATTAAAAACCTCAGAAGAGATTGGGTGGAGGTGATGAAGCCCTTGGAACCTTTGTGGTGCGCATGGAGGCACACTGACTCCGACACAGATGAATGCACACTTGTACACAGCTGTATGAATAGCTGACTCATGCCTCAGTTGCCGGGGTGACTGCTACTAAGCAGGCGGATGCTGGGATTTTCCCCAGAGAAAGGCCCCTCACCTGCTGGACCATTAATATCATTGTATAATTGGGCTCACACATAACCTAAAACGCAAGGCCACACAAACACAAACACAGACACAGAAAGGCTATATTTGTAGTCTTTAGAACGTCTATTTAATAATGCATGATTTTCTCCCTTTTATTGTCCGTGCGGTTTCATACATTCAGCAGCTCTTTTTTTAAAGCAGAGTGGCTTGTGACAGTTAAATTGCTCCTCTGCTTCTCATGATTTCAGCTGTTTAAAGTGGAGTGCCTCCGAGGGGAAACCGCTCCTATAGCCTCACTAAAATAAGAACAGTTCAATATTGCAACACCTTTTAATTAACGCTTACACTTTACTCCTGCTATCACCTGCTCCGTCTGTCTCTCTCTCACAGAACGACACATGGGGCGTGCAGTACTCCTATGCTCTATTCAAAGCCATGAGCCACATGTTGTGTATCGGGTACGGTGCCCAGGCTCCCGAAGGAATGACTGATGTGTGGCTCACCATGCTCAGCATGATCGTAGGTGCCACCTGCTATGCCATGTTCATCGGCCACGCCACCGCTCTCATCCAGTCGCTGGACTCCTCACGACGACAGTACCAGGAAAAGGTAAAAACATGACGCTCACCCATCTGTTGCTCCATTATTTCTTCTGCTAGACTTTTTATAGTTTAGCCATAATTTACAGATTTTAAACATGACTGCATTGATGTCTGTCTGGCTGAAACTAATGATCCTTTTAATTCTAAATCAAGCTGTGCGTTGTTTTTATTTCTCTTACTAAATTAATCTTTTGTACATAAAAG
>KV751362.1:2527212-2539406 GCA_001698575.1 Mola mola
ACTAACAGTATTTTTAATACCTTGTTCCATTTCTTCTTTCTAAAGGTTAAGGTTCTCCATTTGAGAAAAGATGATAATTTTAAACTGCTCGCAACATATTCTGTGCTGGGTCAGCTCTAATTCGGCTGTACCAGTTGCAGAAATTTTGATGGGGTTTATGTCACGTTCCCTATGATACTGGATACGATCGACTGTAGTTATCACTGCAGGGAGGGAGTGTTTTCCCTCTGCTAACTGGCTGTCAAACACCTACACATGAATGCATTCTGTATTTATACAGTCTACGTTCTGCTCCAATGCTCAAGAGCCATTTGTCAACAGAATGCATGTTTTTTAATCACTACAGTGGTTGTGAATTCATTATTTAACAACCCAGAATACAATGTTGATGATTGTAATAGAATAGATTATTCATTACAGTAAATATTTCAGGAAAATGATGTAACACCTAAACCCTGCTGCGCTGAAATTATGATGTGATTTTAACTGTATCCATTATAGAAATGAATGGGGAAAATTACTTATTGCAAATGAAATGTATTCTGAAAATTGGAAAGTTGTATTTTTCAGACCAACTATAATTAATCCGTTAACTGCTATCACACTGTTGTGAAACTCCAGTGTCGTGATTTAGATCAGTCCAGTCAGTCAAAGCAGCCGATCAATAACACATCCAGTGGGCATGTTAGTCAATAAAATACTTCCAAGAAGGCTGCTCTCATGTAGCTACACTCATGGCTCCTTAGAGATCCGTCCTTGCTCCTTGATAAGAGCTTTGGAAAGCATGTAAAGACTTCTAATTCATACAACAGTGAAGGAATGAGAAAATGAAGAAAATGAATGTAGCCACAGTATGTCCCCTATGTAGAGGTGTCACATAAATGTGTTGCTTCATTTTAAGTGCATCCATGACAAACAGGTTAGGAGGCAGAGGACTAGTCTGTGTTTGTATATTCCTGACCTGTGCATGTATGTATTTATTTGTACTACAGTACAAGCAGGTGGAGCAGTACATGTCGTTCCATAAGCTTCCTGCAGATGTTCGGCAAAAGATCCATGAGTACTATGAGCACCGCTTCCAAGGGAAAATGTTTGATGAGGAGAATATCCTGGGAGAACTCAGTGAGCCACTCAAAGAGGTAGTAATAAGTTCACAAGCATGACAATTTGCAAAATTTCTCTTTTCCTTTCTTTCTCACCTCATTTGTCTTATTCTTCCTCCAGGAAATCGTCAGCTTTAATTGCCGCAGCCTGGTGGCTAACATGCCACTTTTTGCCAACGCTGATCCCAACTTTGTGACAGCCGTACTGACCAAGCTCCGCTTTGAAGTATTTCAGCCTTCAGACTTCATCATCCGCGAGGGCACAGTCGGCCGGAAGATGTACTTCATCCAACACGGACGAGTCAGTGTGCTGACCCGCGGCAACAAGGAAACCAAGCTGAGTGATGGGTCTTACTTCGGAGGTGAGAATGTACAGTCGTATCAGTAGTTTATGTTTTAAATGAGGGTTTGGGGGGAGCAGGCGTTTGCCAAGAAGACAGAAAGTAAATGTGGTGGTGGTTCATGGTCACACACAATTATATAATGTAGGAATAATTTATCTCACAGCCTTTCTCACTCTGATTTTCCCCTTTTTTCCTCCTTTTGTTTGCCTCCTCCCACATGCAGAGATCTGTTTGCTGACTCGTGGACGGAGGACAGCCAGTGTCCGTGCAGATACATATTGTCGTCTGTACTCTCTCAGCGTGGACAGCTTTAACGAGGTGCTGGAGGAACATCCAATGATGCGGCGTGCCTTTGAAACTGTCGCTGTTGATCGTTTGGACCGTATTGGTAAACTCTCTGAGTGGTTCATACATTTCGCTTACCGTCAGATCCATGCAGTGACTTGCAATTTTGAATTCAGCTTTTAATTCTCCCATGACCTTGCCAAATGTTTGCATGTGTCTTTGCAGTTCTGCTAAATTTCATATGCATGTTGTCCTAGAGAAATTAAAAGGTAACTGCTCGATTTTGAAAATTAGCTAGAAGAAATAAAAGCTGAAATAATAATGTGTCCTCAGTGACAAACAGGGAAAGCTGGAGACTAATACCTCAGATTTTGTTCAGTTCAGTAAGCAACCAATCCTTCCACAAGTAAACATGAGATTTTCTTGCCTCTTTCTCCTCCACAGGCAGGAAGAATTCCATGCTCCTGCGGAAGTCATCCCAGGGTGGTTCTCTGGGGGGCAGTATGGGTCGGGGTGGAGGCCGGGGTGGAGGGGGTCTAGGAGGTGCGGGGCTTGCAGCAGGCAGTCTGGGTTCCTGTGACAGTATGCTGGTACAGCAAATTGTCAAACACGACAGCATGCCGGCCATGCAGGATGCCCTTGCTGCCGCTGCTGCAGGAAGAGGCGGAGTCATGGGAGGAAGTGGCACAGTTTCTCCTCGGCCATGCCCAGTCATCTGGGCACCACTGGTTCACGCCCCCCTCCAGACTGCAGCTGCCACCAGTAATGTAGCCATTGCCCTCATGCACCAACAGCAGCAACAACAGCAGCAGCTCCAGCAGTTGCAGCAGCAACATGCACTCGGAGGCGCTTTCTTTCTGCCCTCCCCGCTTGTGTCTCCTTCTCCCTCCTCCTCTTTTCCTCTGTCTCCCCCTCGTCCTCCTGTGTTACAGCCCCTTCGTCCTTCTGTGAGCTCTCTCATTGGAATGATGGCAATGAGCGGAATAGGGGGTTTGTCGCCCAGAGGAGCATTTACTGCATCCCCTTCCGCTATGGGCCCTCCTGGTGGGGTGACATCACCTCCTATTGCTAAAACTCCACCCACACAAGCATCCTCTGTCCCAACTTCAGTCCAACAGGGAAGGAATATTCATTACAGCGTCCGTCTCCAGGGTGATCATTCTCCAGTAACTGCTGGATCACTTGGAACCCCAACAGGTGGAGGACCACCTACTCCACCCCTCCACAAAATACCTACCACCAACCCTGCTGCAACTTTTGACACATCAGATGGCAACATTTTTGTGACAGGCCAGCAGGGAGCAAAAGAAGCTCTACTACGTCACGGGGGAAACAGCTCTCAAGGTCTGCCAGCACTGGGCAGACTCACCCAGGAGGCGAGGCTGCTGTCAGCCTCACAGCCCACTCTGCCACATCGCTCCTGGGCTGGAGTGCAGCCTCACCCACCTCTCCACCGCAAGGCCTCTGGTGGTAATTTGCTGGCGGCTCCTTTCTTGGCAGGGCAGTTAGCCAGGGGAGGCAGTACAGACATGCTGACATCTGGTAGTACAGTACAGCCGGTGACAAATAAACCATGCATTGCACAAACACAAACACAAGCACAGGCCACAGTTCCTATTCAGCCCGCGGCCGTATACACACAACCTGGCCTTCACACTGCCCCGGTACCCACACCCTCAGCTGCACACATGCCTTCTGCAGTTCCTTTTCCATCTTCCTCCCCGACAAAGCAAACACCTCTGTCTTCTGGCACCCCTTCGCCTTCACCCACACGTACGTCTCCAACACCCATACTCTCACAGCCACCTCGTCCTAAACCAATCCAAATGACCCCCACCTGCCCCCCATCCCCTCCTCAGTGACAGTTACATTTTGTGGAGCAAGACATAAAGTCTACTTGGTACGAATTAGCTTCCTGTAAATGGCTCAGTGTGCAATGAGTTAAGGCCTGTGCGGGTAGCCCGCATCATCTGCCAAGTTGAGGATGTAGCCAGCGATGTCATCCTCTGTGGGGAAATCGTCCGAAACCGATCCCTTCACCCTCCCCTCGCTCTTCCTCTCCCTCTCCCTCCTCCACGCCACCTTCATCTTCTGTCTCTACCCCTATTCCACTACCTCAAACCTACGGGCCCAAGTCATCTCATGTCTCCTCTTCTCCCCCTTCATCCTTGGTCACCTCTCCTCCACCACTTCCTCCGAGCCCCCGAACAAAGGCATCTAACACGCTTCCTTCTGCTTCCCCGCTGTCTGGCCTCAGTGCTGCTCCAACCACAATCCCTTCTCCTATACGGACTCCCACTCAGACCACCCGCACTTGCGCTTCCACTTCCTCCCAAACACCTACACTCACACCTGTCACTCCCACCCAGACTCTCACCCCTTCACTTTCCCCATGTCCCGTTCCTGTTATGTCCGTCCCCCTTCAAAGTAAATCCCAGAGCCCAGCCACTTGTTTCCAGGCTTCTGTCTCCAGCTCAGCCAGAGGTCCCAGCTCAGGCCCGATCCTAAGGCAGGCCTCCCCTCTAACCCCGACTCAAACTGCATCTTCTTCACCAACACTTTCTAACACTAGCTCTCCTACTAGAATAACTTTTTCAGTTCACCCTGTAAAGCAAACCCCTCCTGTCACCACAACAAGCCCCAGTGCACACTCTGGTCATTCCACCAAACCGGCCCTTGTGACAACCCCAACTTCAACAACTTGCACAAAGCCGAGCTCCACTAACCTCTCCTCTCTTACTGCCACCTCTTCCTCCAGCACAACCACCTCTCCTAGAACCCAACCTTCTTCTGCTCATCCCCCCAACCAAATGTCAGTCACCACAACTGCTGCGACCCAGTCCTCAAAACTCAGTACACCCTCTACCCCTGCCCAGACCTCTCAGGCATTCACCACTTCACCCACACACACAGCTGCCCCTGCCAACACCACCTCCCCTAAAGGTGGGAAAAAGGACCCTCAACTACCACTCACTAGAAAAGACTCAGAGGGACTAAGACACAAATTGCCTGCCAACATGTAAGAAAGCAGAGGAGGGAAATCTGATGGGATGTTTGACTTGCCTGCTGATTAGCAGAGCCATCGACAATGTGTGAGAATTGGCGCAATGATCTCATGTGGACAGGTGCATCTAGTTTGCATTTACTCTAGGATGTGATTGTCTTAGAAAATCAGATGTTCATGTGACCCTCGACCAAGCCATTCTTTAAGGAGGAGAATTCTGAGTCTGTCCAGGCAGGCGGTCGGCACAGGCAATGGTAGAGTCTAAAAATCATCAAAATGTATACATACATATCTGTGTTAGTGATTGTTCGAGCAAGCAGGGAAGCTAAAGTGGAAACTGCAAAATGAGGTTGAAGCAATAGCTGATAGTTGGTGGGGGGAAAAAAAGGCAGTATATGTGAAATGTCATTTTCTTAACAACGAAAACAGCAATATATTTGAAACACTGAGACTCTCATAATGTCACAGAAAATTTCCTTGATGAGTAATAATATCAATGTAAGAAAACAATAATGTTTCTGCTGTTCTGAAGAAGGAAGTCTTTTGTGTCATCAGTTTTACATGCAGGCAATAGGACAGACATTCACAGATTTCCAGCTCCAACTCCCTCTTGCCTCCCATTTTGCCCCAAAGTGGGATATTTTCTCTTCAGAATAACAATAATTAAAAGCATATAGAGTTTAAAATCACTGTAAAGTCAGTACTCATATGGATAATTAGGAGCAGTCCACTTGTAGTTTTGTTGTCCCAGGTGTGTGGTGTTTAGTTTTTGAATGTGAGTCAACACTTTTAATCCTACATGTTCACTCTGACTTGTGTAAATTGTGTTTTTTGTGTGACACACAATGCTCCACTGCTGTGCTCTGTGGCTTGATTTTTGTTCCACTTGGCTCCCTATACTGTAAATATGTGCCTTTTTGTGGGTCTTGTATGCTCCTTTGCTACTGTCTTTCATCTCTTGTCTGAAGCGCTGCCTTTCATCTGATTTCACAGCTTTGCTCGCAAACAGTTTCTTTGACACTCACAACCCCCCCCCCAATTCTCTCAGTTTGCTCTTCACTGCCATCAGCCTAATTTTCGATTCGCTCCTCCTTCTGTCGCCCTCTAACACTGTTTCGGTACCATTTCCAGTGAAATTTGATGTTTTGTGTTGGTAGCAACAAGGCATTTTCTGTCTTAACCCCTAATACCATGTTGCCTAGAATATATATTAAAGGACCAAATGTTTTATTTTTTATTTATCACAGCTTTAGCTTTTGAACAGAAAAGAATTGATAACAATGCTGTTACAATGAGGATAGTGAGTGTGATGATGACTATAATGAGGATGTTCTAAACAACTATGATGGTTCTGATCAAGATGGAGATGATGTTGGTGTATGTATATCTGGAGAATAAAGTGGATTTACATCTTGTTGAGTGTGCTGAGGCATGAGTTCATTTTGTACTTGTATGTGTGTTCACATGACAATGCCATTACATTAACTAATATGATATTTAAAAAATGTATAAATATTGATTTTTAGTCTGAACATGAACCTTAACTAATTTCTGAACATCCATAGAGCATACTGTACTGTAAAAAATATGGTTTCTTTTTCTTGAGTCTCAGCAGTAAGGGAATCTAAGTACATTTGAAGTACTTTACTTGAATATTTCTATTTTATCTTAGTTTATTATTTTATCTCATTGCATTTTGATGACATAGATATATTTTATGGCACTACATTGATGATTAAAAAAATACAGAAAATTAACTAATAAGTTAGAATGTATTAGCCTGGACTAAGATACCTAGCACTATACGCATAACCACAAGTACATAAAGGTTAAATATTAGATTTTGAACATTTAAGTGCCACTATAGAGTACAATAGAGATTAAAGGGGTAGAAATTGTGGATAGTACTCATAACTTTATTTTATAGGTGTTTAATTACAAATTGGTATCAATTAGTTACCTTAAAATGAGCCTGAGCTTGTCCATTTTTGTTTTAGTAGCCAGGTCATTGGTGGGTGTATATTAATGTATCTGACAATGCATATAGTTAACCGAATCTTGGTCAATTTGACCAACACTACATAATTTAAATTGTGAGCGTGAGTTCAATGAGCAGTGTATGTTCAGAAACACAGTGTGCATTTGTTTGATCTTTCAATTGTCCACTCTAGTGCAACCTCTGTCAGCAAGTGTTAAAAGTAATAATTTGTTTATATAGCACCTTTAAAAACAGCGATTTACAAAGTGCTTTGACATTAAAGCAAAAAGCATATATAAAAACAAAGGCAGAAATTTATCTCACCTTTAAAGTGAGCTCCATCTTCCCAAACAACATAATTAAAACAATGCTTACACATTAATGCACCAATAATCATGAGCCAGTAGTATATTTTTTTTAAATTCGGGACTTTTAATTTCTACATTGTGGTATTGCTAAGATCCAAAGACAAACTATTTCCAGTGCACAAATAAAATCAAAACTCAAGGAAAAAAACATTTGTTCTCAGTTTACGTTATCTCCATTGTTATTCTGTATCTCAATGATCTATGATTGGTTTTTAAACCAGAGTTTTGCTATTTTTGCGACTATGGCCAAAACATACACTCTTGTTATCACCCGGTTCGGGAGCCAAAATGTAAGGAACAACTTGTTTAGTCATTAAAATGCGTTGCACGGTATGTCATAAGCTAACTAGCAAATGTGTTTGGATTGTGCATGCTGAAAAGAACTGAAAGCATTTGCTGAATTGCAGAAATGTGAAATGAAGAAACAGAAATGTCAAGAGCTACAATGAGGTGATGCTGATTCTATCTTCTTTGGTGCCTTTTATGTTTTGTTACATAAACAACCACACCGGCAAAGAAATTAACATATTAGTCTTGCAAAAAGGTTCCACACTAATAGCCACATTACTACCAGAAAAGACCGACATGAAAATAGAAAGTAAAGGTAAAGGTGAGGAAAAATACATTCCAATAATGTCCTTAAAGAGCTGAACATTTTGATTGTTGAATTGTTTCAATGGCTGAAAATATTAGAATATTTAATGTTAATTCTTAATATCTTAATGGTACTGTAGCTCAAAAGGAAGTAATGAGCTGGGAAATGTAAAAAAAATAATTATAGTGAATTGATTAGCAATAAAAAAGTAGAAAGTAGTGATCCTCGAGATTCTGCCTACATACAGTATATGACTAATTCTTTACCTTTCACTGTTGCAAATATTGACAAGAATGTGTTGTTTCAGTAAAATGAGTGAACTAATTTGAATGTTTTGTTTTACTTAGAAAACTGTACTTGTCGTACTGGATGTGGCCCTGGTGAAACAGGATTGAACTCATTTGGGATCTTGGCGATAAAGAGCCTTGTGACTTTAACACTGTTGGTTGTTAAAATTACATTTTGTGTGAGTTATTTTGTGGATCCCGAACCCTAATCCCACGCCTCTCAACAGAGGGCAGACACTCTCACGTCCAAAGTTGAGTTTGTGAGTGTGGGGACACTTAAGTTTCACTCTAACTGCAACTAAATGAATATCTACTTTCCCAGGGCCAGATCAGTCTCGCCGATACACCTGCCTCCTTCCCTCCTTTAACTCTGTCACGTAGTAATTTTTACCGCTCCTACCTCAGTGATGCTGTGATGAAGAGAATCATTTATTCCTCTGTGGGTTCACTTTTTTTATTTCCTGCACATCTTCCCAAAGCAGCATAAATTTGTTAGTAAGAGGCTTTTGTAGCATTATTATCTAAGTATCATTTTGTTTGTTGGTTTTGAAATATTGTTTTAGAATTTTTAATCAATCAAGAGAAAAAATATTTGCAGGAAGAGCATACGGGGGTTGAACTTCCTCCATTTCTCCGGACCACAGATGCAGTCTTTTTGTAGCCCAGGCTGTGGTTGTTAGGGGTCGTTAGGCATACGGGTTTGCTGTCTGTACACGCTGCGACCACTAGATGGCAATGTCACTTCAATCACCAGATCATCACAGCTTTAAGTTCCATCATTGAGGTATGAGTCTGAATGGTCACATTGGAGGACAGGAGGACCATTTAAATAAGGGAGATTTGAAAGTGAACAGGAGAGAGCAAGGAGGAAGTGAGGAAGAGCCTGGACTATCAGCAATTACAAACAGTTCTGTAATTGCCACCTGTCATTGTGACCCTGATGGAACAAAAGAGGTATGTTTTTACACCAAGGCTTTGATAAAAATAAATTACACTGAAACACATTTTCAAGGACTAAAAACTAATGTTTTGTCGTTCTGAACCATACTACACTGTTGTAGCAGATAGTATAAGCAACAATATATGTGTATTTCTCTTTCAATCACTGAATTGAACAGGTCTTGTTATAAATTCATCTTAGGCTTTCAAGCAGTAGTTTATTCATGAACTCTTTCCACAAATGGTGGTGAAAGAGTTTTTCATTTCTTAAAATGCATTTTATTTCATAAGATTGTATATTTTTTAATGTAAAATTACCATCTTAAATGTACTGTAACTTATGCGGCCACTAAATGAATATAAGATCTCATAATTATGGAGATTTTCATCATCAACACTGAGATATTTTACTTAAGTAAAATTAACCATACAAAATTGAAGAACTGCTATTTGCAATTAAAAAGACCTTCAATGCAAAAGAATATACAGTATATATTATCATTACAATATAGTGCCAAATGGAGCAAATGCAGATGATGCACTACATGGTATAATTAAGCAGTTAACATCCAGTCATGCTCAGTGGCGTGTGTAAAAATGCTGAACAGGCTCAGATGAGTCTGATTTTCGCTCAGGGTGACAGGAAGAAAAGATCTCAGTGATGTTGAATTAAGGTTTATTGTTGGGGCCTGGCTGGCTGAGGCTCCAGACACTCTGCTCTCTGGTGTTTCAACTACAACGGGACATCTGTATTTAGATTGGTGTGAAAGGCATCAGTAAACAGGTGTAGAAATTAAGGTCGACGGCACATAATTGATGACTGGGAGGCTGGTACGTACATTAGTGTGATATGTCAGGGAAAAGACAAGAGCAGCTCCTCTTCAGATTCAGGATATGATCATGCTGAGTCAGCCAGAGCAGTCCAACAGTGACACTGAGAGGTATCATGGGAGGGTTACAGTGCACAAACCCCTCATTACAGAGATAAATGCACATTTGAGAGTTCACCAGTTCAAGACCCACAAATGTTAAAAAGAAAAATGAAACGGTCTGATGAGTCATCCTTCATGGTATTTTCGACGAGTGGATGAGTGCGAGAGAACAGTTCAGGTCAGACTGTTTGACCCCTCCTGTGAGGGGATCTGATGGCTGTGGAGGGGGTTCTAACTGAACAACTTTCTATCCTAATGGGAGTGGTCTCTTTCAAGATGCCTCCATCCATAATTAATGTGTTCATTGCTTTATTGTTGCAGCCATTCATGTTGGGACTGCTTTGTTTAGCAGCTCGATATACAAGTGTGTCTCAAAAAATTAGAATATCAACGTTTTTCTGTGTTTTTTTTAAGTAAGTTGTCATTTACTATGTTCTAGATTGATGACAAATCAACTAAAATGTTTCAAGCATTTTACTTTTTTAATTTTGATGATTATAGCCTGCATCTCACCCCCTACACACACACATTTCTAAATAAACATTTCACTGTAACCGTATAAACCATAATCATCAAAATAGAAACAAAAAACATTTGAAATGTTTCACCTCACATGTAATTAATATAGAATATATAAAGTCTTTACTTTCAAATTACAAAAAATAACGTTAATTAGTTTATTATCATTGCAGTAATAAATGGATGGACAAACGGAAGGTCTTGCCTGACGCCTACTACTCAAATAAGGACAGGAGATCCTGTGACTTGTATCCTAGGCTGGATTGCCCAGCCAAGTCCATGGATTACAATGACTTCTGGACCAACATACTATACCCACACTATATCTGGATTTATAGACTCATATGGACTCAAAGATTCTTAGTAAACTGTTACTGTCATGTTATTGTGTTCTGTACAAGTGACACGTCTGTCCGTCCTAGGAAGAAGGATCCCTCCTCTGTGGTTCTTCCTGAGGTTTCTTATTTTTCCTTGTTTAGGTTTTTTTTTTAAAGTTTTTCCTCAGCCGGTTTGAGGGTCTAAGGGCAGAGTGTGTCACATCTGTCCAGTTTGTCAAAGCCCAGTGAGATAATGTGTAAATTGTGATTTGGGGCTATACAAATAAAATTAGATTAGATTTGATCTGCGGGGTGTATAGTAAAAAAAAAAAAAAAAAAAAAAGAAAAAAAAAGTGAAGTATTAGCCCCCATAATGAGGAAGAGTTAAATACTCAATGAATTGGTCACTTTTTTTGTCCCCAGTGGGGTAAGTTGGTTTGCAGCAAAGGGATGCGTGACCGTAAGAAACACAGGATATGGACACAACACTGAAAACCATCGTGCGACTGTTAAGATTTAAGAGGAAAGATCAAATCAAAAGAAGGAAAAGATAAAAGTAAATAGGTTAACATTAGAACGCCTAATTTAAAATGCGATTGAAAGAAAACAATTAGGGTAGAAGAATAATTTTGTTGTCGCGTCTACCTCCAGGTTTGGATCCACGTGCTCGCAAACCAACGTAGGAGATCAGCTGCTTTCATGGAGACACGCTTCCCGTACACTTGGTTCTTCTACGACTAGTAGCACGACCGCAGAGTCAGCACAGATTTAAGGTTAGGGGATGGTAATGGGTGGGCTGGCAGCTCACCGCAGAATTATATATAGACTTCCTGCACCCTTACTTCTAAACCCACTAACACACGCACGCGCGCTGACGCACTCCAGAATGTTGAGCAGACGAGGATGAGACCGAAAAGCCGACAAGGCGAGGTGATTCCCATACCCGTAACCACTTCAAACAGGAGCAGCGAGCGGAGACGTGCAGAGCTGTTCGCAGGGAAACGACGCATCTGTTCTGCGCTTCTCTGAAAAAACGTAGCTCTCACTTTGGAACAAAATGCTCATAAATACGCTTGTGTTGTGCACTTTAGCTCTCTATGATAATTTTTCCCTCCAGGCTGACTCAGTGAAAGTCACTTTATGAAGTCCCCGGTGCTACCTTCTGTTAGAGCTTCACGTCGCCTTTGACGAAACGCTCCTTTAACACGTGTCAGCGTCGGTCCGGGCACCTGTCCGGAGCCCTGTGGTGGTACACTGCCACCTCTCCGCCAGAACGCCTACACAACCGCGGGCTCATAGGGACAGGGAGGGCCGGGGGGCTTTTCCACTCAAAATGCTTCTGCGCCACCGCAATAAGCTGATATCCTTCAATCCGATTTCGCTGCCCGCTGAACTCAACCCACCTATGATGCCCAGAGGAGGAGGAGGAGGAGGAGCGGGGTCGTCAAACCTGCCCACCTCCCTCCCTCCGTCACCGGCAAGGCAACAGACACGGCTGCTGGCCTATCGCGCCGGAGCCGGAC
>KV751362.1:2559488-2573355 GCA_001698575.1 Mola mola
TATTAATTACAAAATAATTGTATTGATTCTGCAATTCAGATGTCATATTACCTAGATCACAAGAATGAGTTTATGTGACTGCTGTTCCCTGGGGGTTTTCAGGGAGAATGTAGTCTAATGAACCAACCTTGTTCTTTACATTGTAAGCAATAATGCTCTTTGTGTCTTTTCTGTATTTGTGTGTGTGTTACAACCGTTGCTTTGATTTGGTACTTAAACCAAAGACTTTAGTCAAACTGTTAACTCTTAAATTTTAAGTTAACAGGACAGGAGGAGAGAGGTGAATTGTAGCCAATGTTGGTTATGAAGAGGAGATGCTTCCCAATTGTTTGGATGGCCATGAGAAAGAATCTGCTTCCACGTTTGAGTGTTAAATGCCTGACCAAAAGAGACAAAGTCTGGGTCAATGAGTTGATTTATTTTGAAGACACGTCTTTCCCCAACAGTGGTGGATTTCAGTCTTCCGATGCACTCATTTGAATTTTTTTTTTTTTTTCTAAGGTAAGGGGCAAGTTGGAGGGATGAATGAAACTGCTTCCCCATTATTTCTGTACTTATTTATTTATTGTTATTTATTATGACTCTTCTGCTGAAACTCTTCTGTGAGACCAAATCCAGGGTAGGGCACAGATCAGTCCACACTGCACTGCGCTTAAAATTTGGCTCAACCTCTCCATATACCTTAACGGCTTTCTTAAAGGCCGCGTGTCTTCTTTCGGCGATTCTTCCTCGAATGCATTCTTTGCACATTTAACCCTGTCAGGTACTGCAATAACACAGGTACATTCCATCCTCCAGGGCAGAGAGATGGGACTCGAGTGAAGAGGTCAGGGATTCTACAACCCTCTGTTTGCCTGGAACACACAATGACTTCTGTGTTCAACATTTTCAGCATGCTTCTCTGTTGTCGATTAAACATGTGTAGGATGTATCATATTGTTGCATGGCAGCTCTTAGAGATCGGCCATCGCTGTGTCCAAAGGGCCGTTATCTTCTGAGTTAATCTTTCTTTGACCAAAAAGCTTTCCTGGAGTAGGTCGTGAAGGCCTTTTTTCAGGGTGTATAGCAATCCTTATTGGCTTGAATTGACAGCAGCTGGCTTTTTTTTATTTCCACTTGTCTTGAAACCAATGTAGTCATAACCTGGTGTAGCAGTTGCGCTGGTCTGGCCTTGTGTGCACTATCCACTCCCTCTTGTGTAGTAAAACATTTTTTATTCCCCGTTTATTTGCACTATGATGTTTGAGAGCTTCAAGCCTTTTGACCTTTAATATCTAGACCCTTAACTCACTTGATACAATTTAAGATTGTGATTGAAATTGACCACACTTCTTTTAAACCCACATGCGTTGAATACTCTTCCCTTTGCATAATGTACAGAGCTATAGTTAATATAATATATTGGGATGAAGTTGCCTTAGCTTTTTTTTGTGCTGCAACAATTCTCAGGAAACCTTGAGCAATGCACTAAGTGATTATACAAATTATATAATGGAAAGAAATCATTTGGTGCTGTAGGGTGATTGACTCTCTTCATGTAGGTGTAAGGCCAGTAGTTTAAAAATAAGGCAACATTTTAAATGTTGGAAATCCAGATTGATTAAGCCTATTGTATTTTGAGATTAAAAAAATGTGGAGCTGTTAATGATGAAAGTAAATTACTGGCCTTACTCTAACCAGTCTTACTGGAGTGGCTGTACGGGAGTTGTTCCTGTTCATGAAGGGTGTTTTGTGCTTTGTGAATGAATGGGGGTTAACTGATGCCAGCTGTGAAGTGTGTGTCTCTATGAGCTGTTTGTTTTCTTGGCTTCGGTGAAGGGACATGGGATCCAGTCTCAGTAGAGACCCATTATCAGGGATAAATGTTTGTCTTTCAGTTTTTAGTGGGACATTCTGTTTTAGTTAATGTAAAAAAAAAAAATAAAAATAAAGACAAGCTTGCTTTTTGCTGTTTCAGGTGTTGATTTATTTTGCGAAACAAGTATTTGTGTGTTTTATTTAGCCTGCTTGATACTTGATATTTGAGGTTGACATCCATATTTAAACATTTAAGAGAAAACTGTCAGATATTAATCAATATTATTTTGTTTAAACATAAACCATATCATTAACATACATATATTTGATAACAAAGAGTGGTGACAGATACTAGCATGTATTGAAATACAGTAGAAATCTATCTTGTGCACCCTAGTGGACAAACTAATAGGGTTGCTGTTTTCCAAAAAAATACTTATACGTACATGGAGATTTTGAGTAATATTTTATCTCATTGAATGGTAAAGCTCTATTAATGATAATTATAACTAACTCAAGAAGTTATATAAATAAGCCTCCATTACACAAATCTCAATTATGCCACTTTGCCTTGAAAGCATTAGTTTCCCTGAAAGAGAATACATGCCAAATTAAAATACCCCTTTTCTTTTTGGACCGCTCACCTTTTCACTGTTCTGCTTTGTCTGTCAAACCATAGTGCTTTTTTACAGTTTTAGGGGCCAGAAATTGTCTTTATTCTGTTCATTATCCTTTGTTGTGCTGGCTTTTCTTTGAGCTCCAAATTTTGTTTGGGTTTTGATCTAATTACTGAAGTTTTTTTTTTTTTTTTACATTAGCAGCAGGTGTGCTACATATCTAGCTACGTGTTTTAACTGCAACTTTTTCACGTTAATGGTAGATGGTGGGGTGTCAGATACCAAGTAGTAATGTGTTTAATGACAATCCCTTTATCATGCAAATACATATACAAGTCACAAAAATTGTTGAACTTGATCTCATCAATTTCCTTATGGCTGGCTTGGTGAGGAGCTCTTGTCTCACTGAACTTTAAGTGAGCCATCCAAAGAAAAAATGGAATTTTTAAAAGGTGATCTCTAAAATAGCATATCTCACTGACCCTAAAGACCCTGAACCCCACAGAGGATGAGTACCTGACACTCCTCGGTCACACATTTTCTACAGCCAAGGTCGATTTCCATTAATTTAACACTGCATGAATTTATGGGTCAACCAAAGACTAAAGCATGAGCCCTCCTGAACGTTAATCTTAAAGCCAATATTTCTTGGATAAGTGCATACTGAAAGGTGTATAACTACACCTGTTGTTGAATGGAGCAACTTTGTGTGACACAGCATATTTATGAAACCTTAATTATTTGGTCAGTATACTAACTTACACACAAACTCTCCATTCATATCAGACTGAATCGTGCATAAAATCCATTATTGACCCATTCAAATTCATGACATGATCCTGATACCCACAAATTACTTAGGCTACCTATGTGTGCGTATGTGCATGGGGGGGGGGTAAACTGAGCGCGCCGGATGTGACGTCATTCGTTAATCCTCTTAGTTTAATTGAGCTGAAGCAGCAGAGCGACCAGAAATTGACTTGATTGTATGTGAAGCCAGAGACTGGGGGGGTCAGCTTTGGAGCGTTAAACGCTTTGAAGTGACTTGGGGCTCTCCTGAGCATGCTGCCTCCGCGGGTGCTGTGGGCTGCTGCGATGCGTCAGATCCCTCCGCGTGTCGCCTACAGTACCGCAGCGCCGCTGCAGGTAGGCCCTGCCCTCTGTGTGCCACTCAGGCTGTGGAGCACTGGCGCCTTGCACAGGCCTGCGGGACTGCTGGACACATGGTGTCTACGACTGTACATTCCAAAAAGTGAGAGATAAACATGATATTGTAGAACTAGTGATATCAACTCGTCATTTTGCTTAAATATGCTGATAATGATGTTTTTAATTTGCATAGTGCTGTTCAATGACAGTAATATAACATATTCTTTTTTTTGCGACCAGCCAGAGTAGAATGCCTTAAAATGCATTGTTGAACTTTAATTATATTGCAGAATAAAACAATTATTTTCACAATTTGATGTATCCATCTATTGAAATTATCAGAGTGTATTTGCTGTATGAGTCTCATTTGAAAAATGAACATTGGTAAACGATATATAAAGTTATTTTGTTTACTGCCATGTGCCCTTAAAAAAAAGTGTTTTAACATAAATTGGTCGTTTTGAAACTGCGTATCTAACCACATGTTAGTTAAGGTATTTCCAAATTCAGAACATAAAATTACACATATTGGCATACAGTCTAAAACAAAATATATCAACCTTCCAATGATTCTCTTTATAATGCAGTTACAGTACAGTTACAGTATGTCCATAATGTGCCTCCTAAATCAGTCCATGACAGAATATTAATTGTCAGTTAATTAAATAGCTGAAAAATATAGATTCTTAATTTAACAAAAAGGTATAATGTCTCTCAGACGAGAGGATTTGAAGTTTTTTATTGTATTCTATTAATAGCAAACTAGCTAGTACAGCTTGTGGCTTTAAACATTTGTCATCAAATCTGCAGGTTTACAAACACAAAAAACAGATGGCTTCTCAAGCCATAGATGTTGTCTTTTATTCTACATGCTGTCTCTGAAAACAGGTGGCTATTAATGAGGCATAAAACGCGGGGCTGATCGGGAAGAATGCCTGTGGCTCAGGGTATGACTTTGATGTGTTTGTGGTGCGGGGAGCTGGGGCCTACATCTGTGGGGAGGAGACGGCCCTCATCGAATCACTTGAAGGCAAACAAGGGAAATCCAGACTCAAGCCCCCGTTCCCTGCAGATATAGGTGGGTTAAAAACCTGGTTTCTTGGTCGGAAAACTGCATCTCATTAATTGGGTATTCACTGCGTTTTTCTCATCCTCAAGCGGCATTTGGATGTCCGACAACTGTGTCCAACGTGGAAACGGTTGCCACGGCGCCTGAGATCCGTCGTCGAGGCGGTGCATGGTTCGGCAGCTTTGGGAGAGGGACGAACTCTGGGACAAAGCTTTTCAACATCTCCGGTCACGTGAACACACCATGCACAGTAGAGGAGGAGATGTCTATTCCTCTGAAAGGAGCTAATAGAGAGTCATGCAGGTGTGTGTTTACACTCAATTGCAGTGTTGATGTTTCTCAAAAATGCTGACACGACTTCCTCTCTCCTCCTCTCCGTCTGGGGCTGGTGCAGGAGGAGTGAGGGTTGGCTGGGACAATCTAGTAGGTGTGATCCCAGGTGGGCCTTCTACTCCCATCATCCCTCGGCACGTGTGTGACAATGTTTTGATGGATTTTGATGACCTGGTCCGCGCAAAGACTGCCCTGGGAACTGCTGCCGTCATAGTTATGGATAAATCGGTAAAAAGATCCCCTGATAAAACACATGACAAAAGACACTGCACCCTCGGTGACACGCGAGATTATCTGAGAATTGCAATTTTCCTCCAGACAGATGTGATTCAAGCCATTGCACGCTTGGTTGAGTTCTACAAGCATGAAAGCTGTGGCCAGTGCACCCCCTGCAGAGAGGGTAAGGAACTACACCATGTATTTAACACTTCATGCACAACCTCACCGACTGCTTCTTCTTAGAAATCCACAAATTCAGTGAACTAAGAGGCCCTTTCTCTGTGATTTGTATGTATAAAACATCATTGAGATAATTGTTGGATAACAACAATTTTTATGAATGCAACTGGAATTCCTGCACGCTGGAATGAGATCTCCTTTAAGCTCTTCCCCATCACATCTTACTACATGTTCCAGTGGTGGAAGCACTCTGATTTTAAATGTAGGCTAAAGAAATACTATGTTAATGTAAACATACTTCAATAAGTTTTAGAACTATTAAAAACGATCACATGGAAATAAAAGTACTTCTTACGTCCCTTTACGTTTGCCAGAAGACCTATATGGTTGAAAAGTTGCTATAAGCTGAATAGGTGCTCTGTGCCCCATGTCCTCTCCCTCAGAAGTGGACTGGATGGATAAAATAATGTGGAGGTTTGTCCGAGGAGAAGCAGCAGTGTCAGAGATTGACATGATCTGTGAGCTAAGCAAGCAGATATAAGCACACACTATCTGGGCCCTTGGGAATGGAGCTGCCTGGCCTGTGCAGGTAAAAATCTTTTTTTGGGGTTGTTTGCTTTAACAAGTACAGCAAATTAAGCTTTTAATAAAACAATAAGGTTACAAGTTAGCAAAATACTAATCAACATATAACAAGCACATTTTGTCTTCATTTTATATTTTTCATCCACAGGGACTGATCCTTCATTTCCTGCCGATCATCAAGAGCCGCATCGTTCAATATAACAGGACTAAGGCTCCAAGTGAGTCGGATATTGAAATGACCTAAAACTGTTCAGATGTCTATTTCAGCATTTAATCCTTGACAATATCAATAACTCACCAAACTATACTGCTCCGTGTAAATCATTTCCTAACGTAGTTGTGCTGATTTAATTATATTACTTAATAATACATTTCTTTGACAGCAGCGTGTTATATTTCACATTAGGATGACAACCCTTTTTTTGTGATATCAGCTGCACAAATTTGTGACTTTATCTACTTTTTACTTTGGCAGGCAAAACTGTTGACAGCTAATCGGCAGGTATGATCAGCTTGGTGTTTAATGATCCCTTTTCCAAAGTGTTGTAGAAGCGAGTTTAGAAAAATAAACCTTAGAAAAAATCACAAGATACTGTATAGCGTGGAAATAAATTAAGTTTATTTCATAAAAGCATGAAATAAATTCATTAGTTTTATGACATATTATTCCAGTATGATCTGTACAAAAAGTCCAGAACTGAAAGGGATGGTATAAATGACTTGAACATGGAAAAATGAAAGGGGGTGACAAAGTAGCAAAAACCATACTTCATAAAATGAAAAGTAGTAAGTCATGTACAACATCATTGTCTTTTGTTTTTACAAGGACACCATATTTAAACACCTGACGTGTTTTTTTTTTCATGTCATAAATGTTCTCGCCTGACCATCTAAACATCCACAGAATAGTTTAATATCATCTGCAAATATTGGCAGAAACCATAGTGTGTGCAGAGAAAAACTGAGTTTTCCAAAACTCTATTATGTCCTTTTAGAGCCACTAAAACAATTCTCCAACCAACATGTGATGTACAGGTGATGAGTGAAGAGGACAGGCTCAGTTTGGGTAAACATCCTGTAAAACTCAGCAGAAAGCACTGAGGGAGTTTTCCTGTTTTAGGGTGCCATCCAAAAAGGCATAGACTGCGGCTGTGGCTGTGTTTTAGCACGAGGGGGTGGTGGAGGAGGGCAGCGGTAGCCCTGTGTCCAGCCTGAGGATGTGGAGGTAGGGGGAATAGCCCCAGGGTTACCTGGCCCTGAGGCTTTGGAGGTTGAGTGGTCTTCCTCTTCATCAGAGGAGTCTCCGGTGTATGCCACCAAACCAGTTTTCAATCTCTTCACTGCAGGCTCTGAAAGAAGGGATGCAAGCAAAGATAGGAAGAGGACATTTGGGGTAGGGAGGGAAAGAAATATGGGGAGGTAGAAAACACACACCAAAAAAACAACAGCAGCAATATGTTTTGAATAAGTTAATTATTCACATTTTGGGGGAAACAAATAGTTAATAGATTTAAAGCAGTTTATCAGTGGAGTGGGGGGGGGGGCAGCCATTTGAAAACAGCCATTGGTTGTTGGGGAGCGACAGTGTTTGGGGCCGACCAATCGAGTGGAAGGACAGCGTCACAGGATGAGTCGGGCCCCACCCCCAATCAGATTCCAGCATCACCCCAGAGATACATGGAAGAGAAGAAAAACACAGAGAAAAAGAGAAAAACACAAAAACAAGAGAGATTCTTGTTAGTGAGGAAATCAAACAGAAACATTACAGATACCCCAGACTGATCATGTCAGAACATGATGGTAAGGTGAAGCAACTAATCAGACAGCTCTACTAAAGATTCGAACAATCCACAAAAGACGCTGAGTCATAGCTTCGCCTCACTATGTACAAGGCTCTAGTCACAGCAGTAGATTACTGCAAGTGATGAGAAGCATAAGGGCCAGTTCAAAGCTGAGTGTGTGTGTGTAAAGTTGCATTTAGGTAATTTGACACAAAATGGGGTGGTGGGGGTCATTATTCAAATCCCCAAAAATATAAGCTTTGGGGCCAAATGTGTGTCTTAAGGTATCTGCTGGAGCTTCATGTAACCATCTTCAGTAAAACCCCTGAAATTGCACACAAAGTCTAGTGGCCCGAACAGGTTTTACATTTTAGTTTTTGCAGCTCTACATTAATGTTATGAACAGATCCACGCTGAGCTCATAAGTGGCCCAGTTCACAGTCAGGAACTGCAGATCTGTGCAGAGATTTCGTCAATCCATAGCCTAATGCCCTTACCCACGGAGCCTTGCTGCGCCCTTCTATCCTCCATCTTGGGTCTCACCACATTCACAGGCAACGGAGGTGGAGGCATTAGCTGCCTACTGCAGAACACAAGGAGAAGCTGGGTCATTATAAACATGCGCGCACACACATACAGGAACAATATTAACTATGGCTATCATTAATATATTATAAACAAATAAAACCCATTTACCTGTCCCTCTCACTGGGTGGGCCAGAGGAACTTGGTGGTGTGGGTCCTGTACTCTCCGGGTTGCCCACTGGGAAGCCTGCACCTAAATTAGTCATATGAATGGGTCCATGCTATGAGCAGAAAAACACAGGCCTGATTAGCAGACATCTTTTACTAACCCCTGTCCTGAAACTTTATTACTAATATCCGCACCTAGGTGGAAAATGCTGTCACTGTGAAATAGCTTACCACAAGTCTGATTACACCAATATAAATCCCAGCTACTAAAAATATACTTGAAACTGATCAGTATTAATAATATGTTTCTCAGAAAAAAAAAACAACTTACTACCGCTTGAAAATCATAAGTAAGCTGTAAGTATATAAGAGCAGGAAACACCAAGCTATCTCAACCAATGCGCATTAAACCGTTTAAGAAAGGAAAGCAGAGATAGACAGAGACTGCAAATGATCGGATGAAACTAAATTGACTCAATACAGACACGCACCTGGTATCCAAGTAGGCCGCTGGTTCTCTCGTCTGGGACCTCCTCTGTGAAGCGCCTCTTTTGCGGTGGGTTGGCTGGGGCAGCAGGAGGGGGAGCTTTGGGTGGTGCGACACTTGATGGAGGAAAAGGTGCAGGAGAAACAATCTGCAGAGAAGGAAAGACAAATTTTATAGTGATTATTATTCTTATGCAGGCTTCACACATGTAGTTAAGTGTCATGCTCCAAATTATTTTAATTTCATGTCAGAAAAAAAAAGTTGATAAAAATGTACCTCATTCATTATACAAAATTTAAGATTCAATTCTAAGTCCTACCTGTGGCATGGTGCCTGGAGCAGGAACAGGGGCAGGGGTAAGAGCTGGAGCTGGAACAGGAGCGGGAGCAGGTGCAGAGCTCTGGGCTGGCGGGAGGGGGTACTGTGGAGTGACACCTGTTGGTGCTATGGGACGTATTTGTGTTGGGACAGTATAAGGTGGGGGGACAGGTTGTGGCTGAGGTGGTGGAACAGTCATGGGGTAGCCCGGCTGGTATCCAGCAGGGGGGTAGTAAGGAGGTTGTGGGGGCACCCCGTTTGCCACTGGAGGCTGAGCAAAGCCTGGAGAAGGAAGGGTAGCGAAACACAAGACATCAGGCTCTTTCTGTGACTTCAATCAACTTCAGTGAGTACAGCACTGTAATGCTAAATCCAGTCACAAATGAAACCACAGACAAACAGCTTGTACCTTGTTGTGACGGCATCATTGTGCTCATTTGACTGAGGAAGCGAGAATACTCTGCGTGGACCTGCAAACAGAAAAATATTGTACATCGTGCTTGTTAGGTGAAAGTGTGCATTTGTAATGGACGGAGTTATACTTGGATGATGTATTGTCATTATGCATTTCAGGAAACAGAAACAACAGGAAATGACTCACCGTCTGAAGCAAGTTTTCACACAGAGTTTTTGCGGCTGCAAGCCCTTCAGGTTTAGGATGACTAGAGAGAGATCAGGCCGCATTTAGTTCTAATGATTCAACATTCTTGCAAAGGTAGTTGCACAAGCAGTAATTATCCCTAACAAGCAAATGTGCCTAACCTTTCTTAATTCACGGGACAACACCTACCTAATATAAATGTACATGGGTTCAAAGGCCTCTCGGCCAGAGGCAGGTTCTAAGCAGCCTGAACCTTTTCCTCGAAGGAAGACTTTGGCCCCAGTCTCTGCCTGGATGTGTTGCAGGTACGAACAACCAGGGCCCTCGACCCGCTCTTTAACCACAAAGCCTGGAATTGCATGCTCCAGGCCCACAAAGATCTTATCTTGAACATAATGCATCTGGTAAAGGAAAGGCAACATAACTACATTATTGTAATTACAACCATCACACTACAAATCATAACTGTTTCAGTTACAATACTTGTTCGGATGAACAAACCAATATGATGGATATTTTAATATGCACTTTAGCTGATCAGTTTTAAAAAAGACAAAAGCAAACAGTCTTACCCCAGACTGGAAGTGTGGTTTGTGGTGGGTCATGGGGGGAAGTGATGGAGGTGGTGGATTGTGCTGCTGGTAAATTGTGACTGACGCCCCACTAGGGGAAAACGAAGAAACTGATGAGGAAGCAGTTGCAGCCTTCACCACACCATTAGTGATGATCTCCTTGATTCTATTAACTGCCCCTGGAAAAAGGAAAGAAAAAAAAAAAATAACAGCTGCGTGACATATGACGATAAAGCTTCACAACTGACTGAAAACATTTCTGGTATACTGACTGTCAACAAGCTCTCTGGTCTGTCCTTGGACGTGCAGATACAGAGGTCGATCCCTGCATGGAAAGAGCAAAAAGAGCTGTGTAAACATAAAACATTTTAAAAGCAAATCAACAAGGCTGATGACGGGAGAAAAGTCACCCTGGTGGAGCTTTTCCCTTCTCTTCTGCTGCCATGTAACGGCCTCTAGTTGAAACTGCAGCACCACTCACTTTACTGATCTGCAAACATGTGAGGTAAGAAGCATATTAATAAATACTCCACAAAGCTAAAAAGATCATCCATAATGATGATGACCTCGTCCTGCGTTTGTCCGCGTGTCAGTAGGTTCCGACAGTTAATTGGGACATCATTGATCTCAACCTCAGCTACAACCAGATCATCCTTGGCCTTCGGGGGCACTGGAGGCTTCCCAAGAGTAATAGCCTGAGAAAGGAGAGAAAAGTGTGTATCACCCCTAATTACTTTTGACAAGAGAATATATTAACTATAACGTTTGAAGTTGGGATTTTTTTTTTAAGCCACAACCTGGGATTCCGTTGAAGAAATATTTGCAGAGGAGGCATTACATTTGTTATGAGCAATACGTTACAGGCGTATATCTGTCCTCTTATATAAACAATGATGAGTGTGAGGAAACTCAAATATCTAGCAACAGCTATCTTTGAGTACATAACATTATGTTGACTATTAAATACAATTATTTTGGGGAGAAACAAATGCTGAAGACTGAGTGACTATATTTTTAACACTGCTCAGGTAAATGGGCTGAAAATATTTTTATGATATCACTGACAAGAATCTATAAAGTCATATTTCTCCTGACTGTTGAAAGAAATGCATAGTAAGCCCACTTTAAGATTGAAACAACACTACCATGCAGTCGTTTGTGATTGTCATTTTTCTTGTAACTGCATGGATGTTGTGACAAATGAACTTGAAGAAAATGGTGGTGAGGTTTTCACCACGTTGAGCTTAAGTTTGAATCTAGCAGTAAATAATATCAAAGCTCATATTAAGGATCATTATTACCTTATCAGGTAGTCCCGGGGTGCCTATCTGCGAGGGTTTGAGCTTGCCTTTAGCTACTAACATAGCATTAATCTTTGCAGCCACGGCAGCTGCAGCATCCAGAGCACCGGTGGGTGCTGCTTCAGCCTCCCCCATCCCAGCAGAGCCAGAGCCGGGGCCGGGGCCAGGCTGGTCCCATTTGCTGCGGCGCCTGAGCAGAAAGAAAAGCGTGACAGGAAGATGAAATAAGTGCTGCAGATAACGAGGGCGAACTAAACAAATTTGAACTACAATTACTACAATCCTTCTTGCTGACTAGCTAGCGTGTTACAGTATTGCTGGTATTTTTGAAACTGACCAAGAAGTGAGTCTGTGGTCTTGTCTCCATCGTCTAATGTCTAATCTCTTCAGCTGACTGTGATATTCATGCACACAGAAAATCCGCATGCCTTCTGTGAAAATATGAATAACCACTTTCTAAAGGATAACTGGCGTAGACAAGTACGCAACAGCAGCCCGACAACACTCCGCCATGATTACGTAAAATGTTAGCTAACTAGCCAGCTAACTCAAATCATTAGGACGGCGGTTGAAATACTTAGAAAAAAAAGCTTTGACACACATACCCGCTGTTTTGTGTTCCACAAAATGACATAAATATCCGGTCAAACGTAAATAGTTCTCTCAGTACTATAAATCCTAAAATATCTCCTTTGGATCCTTCGGGAGCTTTGTTGACTATATACAGTCAGCGGCTGACTGCTAGCCAGCTAATGTGAGAGTCAGTTTCCGTCTCCGGTTAGTGTAGTTTGCGGGTAATGAACCACAAGAGGGCGCCAAATGTCAGCACATATTTCCTGTGAGCACGAGGGAGCGTTCAAATGAGATGCTGCGCCTTTTTTTTTTTTCACATTTTCCATCCTTCGGCACCCTGTGCCACCACTGAGGGAGCTTCTCCGGAGGAGGAATCAACATTTCCTTGACCTGCAGCACATGCTTCACGACTAAACAGTTCATTTTGCTTAGGTAAGTGCTGGCAACTGCTCGTATACCACCTATCCCACCATCTAAAGCTTGTTATATATATTAAAACACGTGTCAGGATTTTGTTTGCACATTTGTACTGATTTGTGCTTTGCATTTGCTTTAATTAAATGCTGACAACTTGGCACTTAGCTAAATTGAATCATAACATTTCAAAGTTTTAGATTCATCGTTTTGAATTGAATAGAACTCAATATATGCTTTCGTGCTTCATACATTCAACTCAAATTGTAATTTTTTTAGCTTTATAGAGCAACCAGAATAATAATCAGGAAAAAAAACAACAGATATACAACGTACTGTATGTAGTTACAACTATGGAGTCAAACATTAACTACAGAAAATCCTCAATGTGTGACCAAAACAACATATTCAATATAATCAGTGTTTCTGGCTGTAGGTTCATAGCATGTTATTGTGACCTTCTGCTGTTTGGTTTGATCTGATAGAAACATTTTTGCATTAGATTGCAATTAAGATTCCTCCCAGGCATTCTCACAGTATACTTCATGGTGATGGGCAGGCTTGGGTTAAAGGTGATCATGTAGTATCCTGCAGAGAGACAGACCAGCGCATCACACCCACCAGCTCTCAGGCAGTTGTGATGTACTGGGTTACTCGGAGGCACTCTAAAAGGTACAGGTGTTCAGTTACTGACCACCCAGGAGCTCAGAGACATGGCCAGGAGGTGCAGGTTACTGTGGAAGGCGAGAACTCTGTCGGGGGGTGACATGGATCTATAGATTGAACAACCAGCAGACCAACAGAATTTCCTTTGTTCCCTGTTGAAAGGTGTTGAAAACACTCTGAAATTCTCTGATTTCCGGAGTTTGATTAGGCTCGAGCCCTGTCATGTCTACACGTGAGGAAATAGGTTGTTTTAAAAGGCTCCTGTTTGATTTCAGTCGCAGCATTGGTTTTGGTCAGGACTTGAGTGATTTTTCTTTTTTTAACTTTGTAATTCAACAGTTGAAGAAATTGATTATTTTTAGTTATTGAACAGCAATCAAGACGGATTTTGTGACCTTCGAAGTTTTGTAATTTTCTGCACTTTTACGTTTCACCCTTTGCCTCGAAAAGAAAACCAATGAATCATTGGTTTTCTTTTCGAGGAGAGTGTGTAGGATTCTTAGCCACCCATC
>KV751362.1:2573534-2600761 GCA_001698575.1 Mola mola
TATTATGCTTGTAACCCACAAGACTGGTAAAGTGCTTTTACTGTGGCTCTGTCCAAAATCCACATGTGCCTGTGGTTGTCATAGTTACAACAGATGTTAAAACACTAAGAGAATATAAAGCTCTCCTTGTGAAAGCCTGCTTTTTTAGTTTTTCACTACAAAACATACTTGAGTTTTCTGTGAAATACTTTAGGTCCCTTTATTACTTGAAAATCCAGCAAAGAGAGAATGAAGAAAAAATAAACCTTAATATCCTCACCTTATCCAATGCAAGTTATAGATTTTCATCTGCAGTGGTGGTTATTTAACGTACAGTTCTTCACTACGTCATGAACTTATGTCCGGCATCGTCAATGTTATATAAAAGACTTAATCCATCACCAAAGAAATTCACAGGGCATATTGATGCCACAGAGGACAGTGTCAGGTGGAAAAAAGCAATAAGAATGTAAGGTATAATACAATTCTTGAAAAATCAAGTGTATATACACCAATATACTTAACACCATTTTGCTTTTGCCTGTAATTAAACGCAAAATAGAGAGGATGCAACTGCGCTAGAAAAAAAGAAATTGGAAATTTAAAAAGGATAAAAATACAATATTGTTGTATTCTAATGTGTATATGTATCTAGGGATGGGGTATAATTTATTAGCACTCTGAATGAGGAAGCCAAGCGGAATGGATTTCAGAGGCATAAGAAATCTGTAAAAACATGGCATGGAGTTCAATTTATCAGGGCATTTCTCAAGTGGAATGGATTTGAGTTACGGCGCTCAGAAAGTTCCACTGATTGAATAGACAGATGCCTTGTATTAGAGTAAACTTGGGTGGCTCTGATATTATTATTATTGATATTATACAATGATTCCAACACCCATGACCTGATCTGATCATTCAAATTTATATCAAGAAAAATAACTGGCCAGTTCTTGTTCCGAGGACATCAAACTGCCGTTTTGTCAGGCTTTTATGTAGCTCTAAAGTAAATGTAAAAAGGCAGGTGGAGGTAGCAGTTGAAGGGTCACACACTCAGCACAACTTTAACACTGGAAGTGTTTGTGTGTCCTGTGAAATCATACGAAACCAGTCTTAACCTAAACCTAACCACACGGTTTTGTGCCTGAACTTAACCAAAGTAACATAGGACTTGTACTGTAGAGGACCCAGTGCACGAGGGGGTAAAAGAGGAAGGTTTGGGTATCGCACACAGATACTGAAAGGGTACCGTGTTCCTTACTGGACAGTGCAAACCATAATCTGTATATAGACCCACTCAGAAAGGTATATTCTTTGTCCTCACTCAAAACTACAGTCATTCTTTTGGTGGGGAGGTTTGGAACCACTGGACTAGACAGTGTAGAAAGTCAAACTCACCTGTAGGGGTCACTCAAATTCTAACTGTTCACTCCTCAATCATCACCTTAAGGAAGTAAAAGTGATGCTGCTATTTATTTAGTTATTTATTTATTGACCTGTTGGACCAAAGAAGCTTATACAGCCTCAATGTCAACTCTTAAAACCTAAAACCTTTTTAGGTTGACATATCTAAAAGGGATTGCTCTGCTGCTGCCATTCTTTTGTTTGAAATGCAAACAAAAGTGCACTATAAATATAAAAGACAGTTACTTTTAATTTTTGGTTCATTTCATGTGTTTAATCATTTGTTCTAAACAAAGGTGAATATAGTGAAAAATATCCAAAAAGATTTGCTATGTGTGTTTGGCTTTGATCAACAGTTCAGAACCTCAAAACATAAAGATTCTAATCATTCAAGACTAAAACTTTGATGGTAATTTTTAGTAGTCTTGCTTCTAAAAAATGTTGTTAAAGATTGCTAATGGATGCTCAAAATTGGCCGCACACGTTTTTCTAATATGGAACAATGCCATGGAACGAATGATGTCTCTCCACCATGATATCTGTACATGAACAGTCCACATGAGTAAAGTGTCGGAAGGTCAAAGGTCAGGGGAGCTTTGACGCCTCAGTTGACGGGGATGACTCTTTACAGGCCGTGTGCCATGAGGAGGAGGAGGCGAGGGAGAGCAGAGATATGGTTAAATGCAGTGAGAGGCAGGGGGAGTTAGAGGGGCAGACCTGCTGTATTTGCTGTCCTATTAGTAAGAGCCCATGTGTGAACCGTAATATGTATGTCCGTTGATGTAACCTCCGGCCTTCAAGGCATGCAAGCCTGGGCTTTGCCTGATCTCGGTGGCTGACACGGAGATGTGAAGCCAGGAGACGTGATGGGGAGGAGGGCGCCTCGTGGTGCAGTCGCCATGGATTGAACAAAGAAACACTGTGAGCGCCGAGTTTTCAGTGTTTGCTGGCAAACCAGCAATTACAAGCTGTTTTCCCAATGCCATGTTGACTATATGTGCGGGTGTTCATTGCAAGATTCTGCAAAGTTACACTTGTTGAAAGCTTAAAACTGGTGAAGTTAAGTTTGGGTGACATTTGTTTATAGTGAAAAAACATGCTGTCAAACCTCAAAACATGTAAGGTGAGACCTTGTGCAGAAAAAGCAAGAAAGTGGTTGAGAGAGGGAAAACAGATGGAAAGATTGAATTTTAGAGGAGGAGGAGAAGGAGGAGTGTGAAGGGAATCTTTTTTGTGTATGTCTGGAGAGAATGGGAGCCTCTTATACACCTCACAGCGTGAATTTGGCGCAGGCTGTGGCCTCGTCTCGTCTGCACAGCGTGGTGCTTTCCTGAGCCGGGCTGCCCATGGGAGGGGCACCTGCAGCAGTAGCCTCACACACGGGTCAAAGGGGGAGACTGACGGACGGACGGGGCGAAGGGTGCTCGGATGGAAAGATGCTTGGTGGTTCCAGGAAGCAGACATGTGCTGGATCTATGAAATCCTCAGGTAGGACAGAGCAACAATCCTAAAAGAAAATATTTGTCCTTGAGTCTTTCCTCCATGGACAAGAGAGGAGAGGGACACTGCCAGCAATTTCACAATGAAATCAACCGCTTGTGCAGGAGAACATAAGTTGTGACTGGAACAAGTCGACCAGTGCTGGCAACTACCAAAACAAACAACACAAAGTTTATAGATTGGCCAGCCTACCAACTGAGACAATATTTTCCATCCATCTGGCTGGGTTGACTAAACACCACATATTCAAAGTTTATCAGACGCTCATTCGTCCCTGCAGACCTGATGGAAGACTTCATTATCTGATATATTGAGTTTAAGAATATGCAGATACCCAAAACCTATCCAGTGCACTAGAACTTGAACAACAAGCTAACTGTGCTTTTATATCTACACTGCTGCAAAGTGCCATCGTTGGAAAGGGTTTATCCTTTCACCAACTGCTTCTGCCGTTTCAAGCCAGGGGTCCCAAAAGTCAGTTGAAGGCTCAGGATTTTCAACACATGCTGATTCATCTCTTTGTCTATGAGAGATTCCCTTTAAATGTGCCGAGAGGGCCTCAGTTGTCTGTGAAAGGTGGATGGATATGGCATTAACTTCACTACAGAAGCAGCATCCCCGTGGTGTGACCGCGCAGGGCTCTGGGTAATAACAGCAGTGGGAAAATTATGCTCAGAGGTAGCCTGGGCAGGTAAATGGAAACACATGGCATGCGGCAGCGACTACAAAAGAGAAGTGTAGCCTCAAAAATAGTGGCATCAGCCCTCAGAGCAGATGCTTTTTGTATGTTTCTTCAACTTGTTGGCATTATTAATAAAAACATGTATACTATCACCTGTTAGCAAAGCCCTACGATGCTTCATGGCTTCTGCTGCAGCCATCATATTTTCTTTTCCTTGTTTAATATTTCTAAATCTATGCACTAATTGTTCACATAAAGCGAGGCTCAATTTGCGTTGCATTTGATATGAAAAGATACAGAAAAAACAATAACCTCTGGAGAATGTTGTCATGGAGGTTCGTGACTGTCAAATCCAAACACAGTTAACTATACTTGATAGAACCTAATGGTCCCTCTGTGTGATGCAGGTGGATAAAGGAAACCACCATCATCCAGATGCATCCCTCCAGACAGCATCAGGGCCATTTCTTTCTCTGCTCTCTCTGTGGTTTATGTCAAAATTGCATAGAGGTCTGGAATATTATTTGTAATGTTTTTCTTCTCTATAGACCAGTATTTCCGTTTTTAACAGGAGAATTTCAATGTATTTTTATCCTTTATGGGAATTTATAGACAGTTATTAATTAATTTGTATGCAGTTATTGATTTATGTTTTTAGGCAGCACATTAAAACAAACCCTTCCGAACTTGTGTAATTGTACTAATGGGCTTGTACACGTTTTAAGGTTTATTTATTACATTTTTTAAATGTATGCATCATTATAGCTCAGCCAGATAAGATGCTGTTAAAGCTTACATCCTGCTCTTCACAAGCATAAGGCTCTCGTTCTAGGTTCTGTGTTTTCTACAGCATAGTTTGGTAGACAGAAATAGGCTATAGAAGCGGAGAGCATAAAAGAAAACAACACGTCAATGCCGGACATGAACCAGAAAACTGACAATCACATGGTCAGCATCTCCAGAAGACACCAAAGGAGACCATGTTTCTGACCAAAGCAACATGCTTATAGGAGACCACTCCGCCCCTTTTGTCCCATCATTCCATCCCAGTCCATACGGCTTTCTGTCAAACAACAATATTTGCTCATCTGCCTCAGAGCAGCGGGGTTTGGGATAGAGTACAGTGCAGCCTTTGAGTCAGACAAGCGGAGACCAGCCGTTGCTACAGGGAGACACAGAAACACCAGCCAATGAGCATATACACAGGAACAGGGAAAACCTCCTGACATGCTGACACGTGCGCACACACATAAACAAATTGCTATTCAAGGGGTATTTCTCCCTTAACCACGCACATTTGGCATGCAGCACCTTTAAATTCTCTTTTTCAGCTTCGTCACTTCCAACCTGAGGTTAGTCTTCTCATTTCAAATCTATCGTTGTTAAATGACACCATGATAACGGATCTTAAAGTATGTTGTGTCCTTTTGTTGCAATGCCAAAACAGACCAATTTATTATTTTTTCTAATCTTTAAAGATCCAATCACACAATGAATTAGAGATACTCTTTATTAAAGGCTGTATATTATGCATTATTATAAACATCAATTACAATCAACAAAAGGCCATGCAAAGCATTGCATGATTTAGAATATTAAATACTTTTTCAAGGCCAACATGCAGGTCCTGATTGAAAAAAAAAAAGCCATCTTTTAGAGACGTCAGGGATAAGGAGACGCAAACAAATGACTGTTGACCCACTGAAATATAATTCATTAAATCAACAAACAATGTCTGAGAAAAATGTTCCAATGACGTCCTGACCAGTTTCAACAAGCCACTCAAAAAAACCCAACGTTTTCTTTGATAGTTCTCTGAAAGAAGTGCATCAGGGTTTTATTGGAAACACTTGTGCATGTGCAACATACAGCATAGACTCTGCTTTACTGATATTACTGTATAGTAATGCATAGCAGGACAAATTATTTAAATAAAAAATTCCTCTCCATTATTGAATCTGGATCTCACTCCCTTTACCATATCACGCCATTGTCAACATGGTTACTGCAGCAATAAAAGACACATTATGTGAAAGGATCTCCAAACATTGCAGACAAAGCATTAGTCTTTTGCAATTGTCTCCTCAGGGGACATATTGTTCTGTCACAAATCCTTCAAACAAGCGTTATCATTTGCTTAGTGTTGTTCTATATCCTTGGTTTGCAAACTAAGGTTAAATCAATGGTCTTTTGCATTCATTACGTAACTCATGAAGCATTCATGTACAGTACGTTTTCACACATGTGCACACAGTCTCTTTATTGTCTCCACTTATAGCGAGACACACACACACACACACACACACACACACATGCTACTGCAGCGGACTGCTCTTGCGGCAGAGCTGATTTGCTGATGTTAGCGTCTGCCTGTTGCGTCTTCGTTTTCCAGTCAACAGTGTGTAGAAGAAAGGATTAACGCAGGAGTTTCCGTAGGTCAGCCCTGTGAGGATGCGATTCACTGTCACCTGGGTCCCTACTGGAACTGTCCGCAGCATGTCGGGCTGGTAAAGAGGCAGCAGTTGCCAGACCCAGAAAGGGAGAAAGCAGGCCCAGAAGGTCAGGACAATACCAAGGATGAGGAGCAGGACTTTGGGTTTGGGGGCACGGGGAGGGCAAGCAGCACTGCTCCCACTGGCCCAGGCTGGCCTGGTCTGAGACACCCAGTAAAGCCGGCCAAGTCTAGCGTATAGTGCGCCGATGGCCAACCCAGGACCCAGAATGCTGGTGCAGAAGAGCACGCTCAGGTAAGTCTTGGAGCTCTGCTCGTCCCATGCCGGCACACACAACTGGCCCTCCTGGTTCTCCCCGTCCTCCAGATGAAGCGTGATCATCATGGGCAAACTGAGAGCCACTGCCAGCCCCCAGGCCAGGCCTACGCGTAACAGGCCGGATGAGCTGGAGGAGGACGTGTGCAGGGGGTGGGCCACGGCCCGGTACCGGTCCAGACTCATGGCGGTCAGAGTGAAGATGGAGGCGTGCATGGTGAGGAGGTCGAGGCTCAGGAGGAGGTGGCAGCCGAGCTCACCAAAGGCCCAGCCAGATGCCAGGCTGTCGTAAACAATGAAGGGAGCGGTGAACAGGTAGAGCAGGTCGGCAAGAGCGAGGCTCAGCACCTGGAGGTGTAGAGAGGATGAGGAGGAAGAAGAGGAGGTCGGGGAGGTGGGAAGAGAAGAGGAGTTGGCCAGGCAGGACGGTAGTCTCAGCAGGCAGCAGGTTGGTCTAGTTCCACGTCTTCTCCTACTTCTTCTGCGCCTCAGGAGCAGAACCAGAGTGTACAGGTTTCCTGTGATGCCCAGCAGGGAGAGGAGGGAGAGGAGGGAGCAGAAGAGAGCTGTGGACGCCAGGCTAGGTGATGGAGAGAGGGAGGGAGAGGAGGAGGGCACAGAGACATTGGGGAAAGTGTATGGGGAAGGTGGAGCCAGAGAGCCTGCGATATCCATAATGTGAAATTTAAAAAAAAGTTTTTAATTTAAAGGAATGCAGGCAGTGAGCATTAAATGGACTGTTTCAGGTGCGAAGCAAGAAGCTGAGACAGAGGGGGGGGGAGGGTTGGGTCAAAAGGGAAAACACAAGAGGAGAAGGAATCATAATGATATTTTGTTAGTTTCCATCAGTATTTTCCTGCTTATTGTTCTCTGGGTTCTTGAGGTTTCATTTGTTTAACACACATTTAGATAACGAACAGACTTGGATCTCTGAACAATTTGCAAATGATTTCTTTACACATGAACAAAGAAAGTAAGGCAAAACAGGGGCTGTTTATTCTTTACAGAAAGTAAGGCACCTTAACAGTTTGGTCATTTGACAGGGAGCCAGAGGATGCTGTCATGGTTTAGTAAAGTAAATTGGATTTTCGGAGTAGGAGGGCTCCAACTGTAAATCAGACAGAACCCCGGAACCTCCTGCCCGATAAGGTCATCAGTTGGGTGATAATTATTCAAAGTAGGACACAAAACGTGTAAGGAGGATAATATGATTCAGAGGTTTTGAACTGCTGTTACATTTCTGGGTTCATGTTGTGAGTTTTTGTGTAATTATACAGTAATTGTAACTTTATTTTAAAGAATAAACTGACATTTTAGCCATGTTTACTGATTACTTTTGCTGCGTCCCCAGAAGATTAGGGTGGTTAAAAGGTATCTCTCATGTTAGTTGGGCCCCTGTTACTTGTCATCAATGAACAGGGATTTTTCAGGAGAAACATAATCTGCAGCGACATCAAAGCAGTCACGGGGTGTCGAACAGAAAAGGCCTGTATGACACATGGTGACCCAGGCTGCACTGGGGGTTAAGAGCTACTGTTGAACTGTGGAGGAGCAGCCAAACCCCTGCCGTGCTGCATGCCTCCATACGTTACCGGCTCCCTTTAAATAACAGCTCTGTTATATTCCCGCCAGGATCTTTCTTACCGGGAAATCTTTGCTGGTATTAAATATTATTCATATATTCACTGCAATCTCTGACACAGACGCATGCTTTTAATTGAATTTTTCAAATTTCATTATTTAACCCAAACAATTCCATAAAAGGCTCATTTGAAATAAATGTGAGAGGTCCACAAACCTTTTTTCTATATGTGCAGAAAGTTTAGAGAGGACACTGGTTTCATTTAAAAAAAAAATTCTACTGTAATTTAAATAGATAGAGAAAGTAGTTCAGCCTATATAATTACATTATGGCCTGCAGCTATGTTTGAGTCCTAACCAGTGATTAAAAAGGACTCTATAAGTCTATATGCCACATCACAGTACTCACAATATTTATGTAGACGTAACTGCAAGATTCTTAAACTTACCTTAAAAGAATTTTATTCCTGATGCTGAGAAAATTATATCCCATGGATTTGTTCCCATTTTGAAATATCCACCTGGATTCTTTAGGCAGCAGTTAGTATTATTTGTCCGTTGTTTGTCCTTAGCGGTAGGAAGTAGGGTGCTGAACATATAGGGGTGACCGTTAACTTCGAGATCTGATCGGATCTGTGCTGTCTGTTTCGCTCAGCTCAGCTCTGGTCTCCTCTGCTCTTCAACTAGAGAGGAGTGTGTGGAAAAGGGGGTGGGAGAGGATGCTGCTAAGTGAGGGGGTTTATCCTGCATACTGAATATTCATTTTAAGTTATGTTGGTCTGAACTGGGAGCCCATAATTCTTTTGAAGTTATCCGAAGCAGAACAGAAAAAAAACAATTAATTTCCCCATAACACTCAACAATTAGTGATATTAACATGAAGGATATCTGAATCTAATTATTCCATGTCAATCATGGTTGATTGTTCCATCACAATTTTCTTTCTCTGAAATATTCATTTTGTAGTGATGCAATTTATCAGCTGACATTGAGGTGGTTGTCAGTATTGGCTGGTATCGGTGTAGTAGCAATGGCGTTCACTGATACCAGTGCCCGATAATATTCTACTGTGTCAACACACTTTACAACAGTTTATCAACGTGACATGTAATCACTAACAGTCCTCAACCAAGGTACTTCCTTAATAGTTTTTAATCGCATTATTAACGTTATTTAAGACAGTAAAGCTAGCAGTTAAATGATACAATGAGAAGCATTTAGACTTTCTGCCTTTGTTATGTAATCCACCAATGACAGTCTCCAAAAAACAAACTCAGGCAAGTCCGGGTCTTCTGCACAGAAAACTTAAGGAACCAAACCTGACGACTTGCAGAAGTCAAATTATTTTACGTACAGAGGATTCATTTTTTCCATTGACACAAAAAGGTATCATTATCAACCAAACTATTATTTAAAATGTTGGAATTGGTGTGAACATTAAATTTCCATATCAGCGCATCCTTAATCATTTAAATTAATGACAAAAATTTTTTTCGAATAAGAAAGGCAACTACAAATTGAGCAAGCATTATTCTTTTATAAATTCTTATTTTATGGCCACATTTGGGGTACGTACATGGAATTTGACTATGATTTGATGACTCTCTAGTGGCATAAATTACTTCAAACGAGGCATAAATGTCATTGTTTGCTCACTGCAACAAATTAACATAAATTCCCAAAGCATGCCCATAAATGGAACCGCATCCTATTTTGGATAATAATCGGGTTCTATGTAAGTCACAGATATGGCCACTACTTCAGGTTTTGAAAGCTACCAATTAATTGTGATGGATTTACAAAACCTGTGCTTTGGCAGTAATAACATGTACAGTCTGAAGCACTTAAGTAAAACAAAAGAATGTAGGGAAGAAGACATAAATTAAAATACATCCAATAAAATACCTTCAAGTTTTTTTTTTATTTTTATGTATGACCTCTTTAAAAAAATGAATAGATACTGAATTAAGCATTATCTTGACCCTTTCGTTGTACCTCAGTGGATAAAACAATTATAAAATGTGTCTGGTCCCATCAATAGATGTGGATTCTGTGGTTCTCTGGTTCCCCTTTTGGACTGCAGAATGTTTTTCTTTATTTTCTAATAAACTGAAAGCAGTATATTTGATCAATGGTTAAAGAAGCCTGTCCTGCAACCGAAAGGTCGGGGTATCCCATTTAACCAAAACAAGACTGTCAAATCGTCTTTGAAGCAGTTTGTGAATATCTCAGTTTCTGCGTCTGCTGCGTCGAATTTAGGTTCTCTGTGTCCCGACACTGAATATCATTTACTATCATTTGTGCAATAACTAATGCTTTCGACTCCCACCCAGTGTCAATACCACGCCAGCTCGTGTTCAAGTACGAGGCGCCTCACAGCCCCGGATGGGATTTACATGTTGTTTTGGTGTTAAATTATAGAAGAAATTCATTATCCAGTGTACTTGCCTGTATCAACATTTGGGCATGTCAGAGAAGAAAAGTTGAGCTGGTAGATCTAATGAGTGGCTGGACTTTAAGCTTTGACACAGAATAAATAGGCCTTTCAGCAGATATCAAAAGCAACAGTTGCCCGCTACCCACAGAGTTGTGTTTGGCCGCGCTGTTGTATAACCCACAGCTGTGGTTTGCCATCTTCAAGAGGCTGAACAACTTGGAAATGATTTAGTTGTGACTAGCCAGTAAAATGTGTAGGCCTCATGTTGGTGGGGAGGCACTGCTGGCTGCTTCATACATGAGCTGGCGTACATAAGATAGACAGAGACAGGCTGTAAAGACGAGAGCGGGATGGGTGGAAGGGGGTACATACCTATCCCTACGGGGTGTGAGGAATTTGAACAAATACCTGGCACAGGCATGTCAAAAGAGGGATGGGGGGGGCATGGTGGCAAGAGAGGCGCAGGCTCTCTCATACAAGGACACGGACAGGTACAACTTAAAAGGTGGAAATGAAGACCGATGCATGAATATTCATAGGAGAAAGAAAAGTTTCATTAAAGTGACATCAATTTGTCTCTGATTTACATTCAAGTAGAAAGAATGAGCTGATATTGCTTAATGTGGAAAAAAGGACGGGGGGGGGTTAAAGTCTGTTTATTTGTCTTTGTCAGAACATTCTCATTCTCAGTCTAAGCAGATACATTCCATAATTTTTCATTACATTGGTTGGAGCTATAGGTTCTGTTCTTGTGCTTTGACCTGTCCTGCAGTGCATGTTTCCTACACAAATTATTATTTAATATGCAAGTGTTATGCAAGGTCCAAGAATCCCTCTGTTGGTAGTTACTTTCCTGCTTATTCACTTTTCTGGGCTACCTCGTCATATGAATAAAGGTTTTGAATCTGTATCCGCATGTAGAAACACTGGCCTAAGCATTTGCTGTTATTAATATTTGGTATTATGGTAATATTTATACAAATAACAAATATTTTTTAATGGGAAGAGAAACCATCTCCTAAAATATCTCAGCATCTGACACTAACAGGATAACATCCATGTTTCATTATACCAATTCAGTACATTCATTCAGGTCCTGTACTGGAGTGAAATTTGGGGTACTTGTACTTTACATATTGGCATTTTCTGCTACAATATTCTTTTAATTATTGTACGTTTCACTCACCTACCTTTATTTGAAAGCTTTACTAGCCATAACTTTTTGCAAATTTCATACTGCATGAAAGTCAAAGAGGCACATTTTTAATTTGATTTATTGTATCTGTAATATAAAAAGACAAAGATTCTTATAATTACTAAATTGTTAAACACGATATATGCTAATCAGTTGACAACTAACAAAGTTTATATATTTAAATATATGTATAATTTACTTGTACTTTTGAGCATTATTTATTGCTAGAAAGTTACTTCTGAACTTACTTTTGTACATTTAATATCAGGTACCAGAGAAATATGTTAGTGTGGTATCTTTATTTTTACTTGATTTGGCCTACTTTATAAATTACTCTACTATTTTTGTGTAAAAACAGAAATGCTGTCTACTTCATATTATATTCCAGGCTTTCTGCTCCTTAAGGGTTTGGATAGCATGGGGCTGAACGGGCTCGGAGGTGTCTTTGAGCTACTGGGAGTTCACAAATGGTTGTGCATGTTAAAACAAAATGGAGCTTAGCAGCACGCTCACATTCCCTTGAAATAACAGTCCTTATTATCCTGTGTATCTTCATGTATTTATGCAGCACGCCCAAATGAAGGGGGCTGTAACCTGACCAGTCAGTGGGTGGCCATGCTATGACAAACGCCCACCCACATAAACGTTTTCAGCTCCCTAACCTTTTTCCTGGCCGTCCTTGCTTTCCCCAGTCATTTCATTAATTAGCTTGCCCATTTCGGAGCAAACTGACAAATTGCCTTCCGGTTGGCCGTCCACAGTCTTGATTAAATGGGCGGACGTTTTCTCCTGCGTGATAAACGGTTGTCTGCTGATTCACAACTTGGGATGAGTTATTGATCCCCCACCACCACCACCACCTTCTTCCTGTCTGTTTTTACAGTTGCACATCAGATCAAGTGCCTGTACCGTATGGGTCCAGTCATTTGCCCTGTCCTTTTGTAACAAGTACTTGAGCATCTCGAAGAAGTTCTCTTTTTTCATAATTTCATTCAAAAACTTAAACTCTCATATATATCACGTATTATTACACATAAAGTGAAATATTTCAAGCATTTTGTGTTTCAATTTTGATGAATATGGCTTATACAGTGACAGTGAACTATTCTAATATTTTGAGGTGTGTGGGTTTTTTTTTTTTTTTTAGCTGTAGGACATAATTACCAAAGTAAAAATAGTAAAATACTTAAAACATTTTAGTTTACTTGTAATGCATCTAGAATATATAAAATTTTAATAGGTACATAATGCTGAAAAATCACAATGATCTAATTTTTAAAAAATACGCTATTATATTTAGGCAACAATTCACATGTTGTGTAATTGTAGAAACTATAGAAAAAGATACAACTTAGTTGAGGTGAAATTATGATTACATATAATTTAAACATGTCATTTGTCGCGTCTCATCCCTAGGTTGTCTTGGGTTGTCAAATACCATCTTTTTCGGTTGGTAGACGGCCCGATTGGCAAAGAGTGAATTGCTCCTTTAAAGTTAATTGTCAGGTATGAGCTTCTCGAATGTGAATGTTTTGTGGATTTGGCTGTGTGTAAACCAAGAAGAGAGAAGAACTATATAAATATTTTTACTTAATGAAAATACCAATATATCACACCGTTAATATACTCTGTCGTAAGTATTTAAGCATAAATCCTAATGGCTAATTGATTATTGTTACTAAATAGTACATAACCATTTGTCACCCATTAATGTATCATTTAAAATCTCAGAATAGGTTTTGAATATGAGATATTAAGTGGTTAACATAACAATAACTTCAAGATAATTCTAATAGATGTAAACAGTGGATTTAATTTCTGGGTGGCCATTTGTCCTCGACCTGATTCAGCTGTGTTTGTATGAGAGGATCTGAGTTCATGAGGTGCAGCGGAACGTTCTCCTGTGATAAAGTAAATCTGAGGGCAACCACTGCACATTGAACCAATATGAGCGTATAACCTGAAATCATAGCGTGTTAACATTTGGACCTTGTGTGACCATGACAAAATCTGGAACGTGTTACAGAACACCAGGTCTGAGTTTTCTGCTCAGTATGAAAACTTCAATCAGACTTTCACAAATGGAATAGCATGAAGCACCCAGGCAGCAGGTTTACTAGTGACTTTCCCATATGAATAGACTATAAGATGACACTATAGAGAACGCTCATAAATACTAACATGTGATGCGCTCCACACAGGTTCACTAATAACCTAATGAGTGAGCAGTTTCCCTCATGCTTTACCTGTTAGGCATCTTTCGAGTCGTAAAACACCTGAAGGCGTGAAGTTCGGCTCCTTTAGTGCCTGCACAGCTGCTGGATTTAAATCTTGGCCTTTAATTAGGCCCTCACAAACCAGGTGTCTGGCCCCTGGTCAGTCTGCAGCTATCCAGTCTGATCAGTTAATCACCAGTTAGTGTAAACTTTCAAGTCCTGAACTGAGGCGCTGACCTTAAACTGGCAGCTCTCTGCTGGATGCCGACAACAGTTTCAGTCTGCCCACTGGTGGCTCGGAGCCAGTACTGCATCCCTGTCTGCCCCTCCAATAATAATGATAATAATTGGCAAATAATGCAGTGACACAAAGGGACCGAGCCCCCTCCTCACTCCGCCACACTGCGGCAGCTATATCAAGTTTCTAAATCACTGTTCTGGATTAAATGATTCTTTATAAATACCAATGCATCAAAGTAGCCTGAGATTGAGGCTAAATAGTGGAAATGTTGACTCACTGTTGCACCACCGGTGCTTGTACGCTTCATTTCTTGTCAAACAAGTGAAGGGGAAAGTTTTGAGTCGGATGTGCATGCTTCTCTTTGTTTGTTTTGGGCCGTGATGCTTGCAACAATTTATCGCGATCAAATCAAGTCAAATGTTACATGAAACGAGGAAGTCCAGCCAAGTTTACCACATTTAGAAAAAAATTTTATGTGGGGTTTTTTTCTATGTTGTTCTATGCTGTGGGAGAATTTAGTGCAAAGAGGTGACAGAAAATTATCAGATATATAAATATAATAATAATGTAAACTTGGCTATAAAGTGACTTGAATAATAATGCAATTATTTTGAATTTAAGAGAAAGAAGAACATTCGACAAAGCTGGATCATATGAAACCTCTGCAAGGGCAGGTGCTCAATATTAAAAATGGACACAGGATTTTTTAATACCTATGGGCACATTGCCATCAGGATTAAGGTTCGGGCTCATTCCCTGCATGCAACCACTCTCCTAGTTGACACAAAACAAACCAGACTTGTATGTTCACAAACAGTTTGTCTCATAAGTGTTCTTCTTTAATGTCTGCGCTCTCCCTAACCCTCATGTGTTTCTAATAGTTCACCAAGTCTGACATCATCCCTTCCTCCCCTGCCAGTCTCTCTCTCTCTCTCTCTCTCTCTCTCTCTCTCTCTGCCTCTGTCCCCTCCTCCCAGATAGTTTTCCATGGGTCAATTAACATTATTCCTTATACACAAACAATTATGCAATTTAAAATTACAGTGTTTAGTTGCAGATGCAGTCCACGTCATATTGATTCATTGATTGCGATGTCATAAACGCAGACCACCTGCCACACAGATCCTTGGTGACGGTCTCAGTGCGTTGTTCTCTATAAAGGGGATTATTCAGATGTTTACATGTTTGTGTGGTCGTTCGCAGCTGACTGTTGTGGCTGCCGCGTTGTGCCTTAAATCTGGTCCTCATTTCCATAGAATGACAGAGTTCATGACACCATAGGTCACTTCTTGGGCGCCTAGACTGAGATTAAATCAGATTAAGTATTACCTACAGAGTCACTTTTTTTTTCTCGCTCTGTCTTTCTCTCATACTCTCTCTCTCTCTCTCCACACACACACACACACACACCAAGTAACAGCATAATTTGTCTAGTCACTGGACAAACAACCCCCCCCTCGATTTCTCTCTGTATCTTTATCTGAACTTGAAATTAAAATTTTCCCATTCAAATTTAAATGACTTTTATTGGTATACTTTCTTTGTTGTAGGCCTTTTTTTTTGCCAAGAAACACATAAAGATAATGTATCACATAACATTTATGCTACAATAATCAATACATAAACCAACTGTAAAACAATTTGTAAACCTTAAACAACCAAACAAACAGCAACAATGGGCCTACTGCCCATATTTCTACCTGACCGCTCGCTTTTTGACGAGTCTTCTCTGGGAATAATGAATCAGTTAGGATCAATAATCCATGTGTAATATCCACATGAACTGTGGTGTGGTATTGATTGATCAGACATGGTGATAAGACAAGGTCACTCCGGCAGTCCGGAGAGGCGCGTGGCCGGCAGCGCCGCAGCGGGAGCGCGCTCATCCTCCACCTGAGGGCTCGCGGACGGCTGACAGACCGCCTCTCCAATCACTGTCGCCTTTTATTACTGCTGGTGTTCATCTATTGAATTGTGTGGGAGGAGGAGGACATGAAGTACACTGACGGCACCACGGGACGGAAATGCCATCGGCGGTAAGTGCGGAACAAATTTCTTTGCGTAAAAACCGAACTCTGCTGCGGTTTAGAACGCGATTATTTCACCGTGTGGTTCACATGACAGGTCGGTGACCGTATGGGAACCGTGAGCTTGAAACGCAGGTGCCCACACAGTGGCACACACGAAGTATTTAATGAGACAAGCATCAGGGGCCACGCAGTTTGAAGCGTTTGTGTGTGTCACGCATCAGTCACGCAAAGGCTACTCATGGATTTGGGTTCGAGTCGTCATTGGCTCCAAAGGAGGCTTGAGAGTGATGTGTAACCTAATTCTTAACAAAAAACAGAGAACATCTGTCAGTTTGAATCACGATGTCTCTCAGAATCTGATCCAGTGAACAATTAATTCTGCTTAACCAAAGGCTGTTTCTCCTCCATATGTTTTCAAGCTTTTTGCTGCAGGCCAGCTTTTGTAATTATTAAGATATTTTACCTTAATTGGTTGTGTAAATGAGTGGAGCACGGCAGAAAAATAAAACGATGTTAGGAATGATGAGAAGTGAAGCAATGTGGCAGAGAGACTGAACAGAGAAGGAGGCCAGAGGACTTCATGTGCCCTGACAATTTCAACTTTAATCCTTTTTTGATTTTGTGAGCTGTGAACTGGCAGAAAACACAGTTATATTTTCCAATAGGAGCTGCCCAGAGCTCATCAACAAATGAGAACAAGCTTTTGAAACCCACGGACATTGAAAATATGTTTTTCTTTCCATGTACAGTAGTACATCAGACATGGCTGAAGGTTTTCAGGGAGACAAATGTTGTACAGTTCAGACCAACGGAGGAATTTAAGATGACAGCATCTGACTCTGATTAAAAAGTGGTCATTGTTCCAGTTTGTAACACTTGATTTGGAGTTCGAGCCTCAACAACTTAACAGGGCCACATTTAAAACACATTATTTGACCAATGCTGAGGACCCAGGCAAATTTGTGATGTAATAAGAGCTAATGATGTTAAAGACCCTATATAGTCCAAAAACCAAGTGCACTGAAACCTATTCCCTTATGTGAATGTTCATCATTCATTTGAGGCCTACAGGCGTGACTTAGACTTAGTGTGCTGTTAGATTAAAGCATATCATAATTCATTATTCATATAAAAGAGATGGATTAAATGATGGTATATCATATGTGTTTTGTGATATGATACCGCTATTGTTAACTTTTTCATTGCTGTGATTTAGAATTTCTCACAATTAATGATTTTGCAACTTGACACTTAAAGAATGGAGCAGTGGTACTCAACCAACAAATTCCACTAAAGCCCCACGTTCCTGCTCTCAATGGGGTGTTGTCTGCATTTACAGAAAATGTAAGTTGCGCAGACATTTTGTTAGTGTTCAGCCCATCAGATAAAGATGTTCTGAGGTGCCCTGGCATGTTAGTGTGTGCTGTTGCTGCATTGTATGTGGTGAACACTATTGATCACCTGCCATGACTGGTTAGGGTTCCAGTTTTACTGGGGTACAATCTTAAGACAGGTAAATGTTATGTAACCTGACTGAAGCAGCAGTTGATAGGTGTATGTGGAGAACCCAACAGCCTGCAGCCAGTAAAGAAGAGCAAGTTATCTTAGGGGGTGCTGCTTCACCTTTGTATTGTAGTGATACCAGAGTTAAAAGTTGCACACACGGCACTGCTCTACTACTCCAAAGGAAGGAGAAATATTTGCAGGGGTGTGTTGTAAAAACTGATTCACTGATTTGCAAGGTTTCGATTTGAACTCGAGTAGCACCTGGCTGAAGTTATTTTCATTTATTGTTCTGGTGTTAAACTTTAGAAAAGAAATGTTAACTTAAACCAATGTTGTTAAGCAACATGTGTCATAGTTCTAATTGTTAAAGTCACTTTCTCATTCATTATGTTCCACTTTGGAGCAGCTGAGTCACTTGTGCCACCCAGTGGTGGAAGTCGGTACACAGGCCCCCGCCTAGTCTAAGGCTTAATAAACCAGTCTGAATATCTATAAAACTGCATAAACTCAACCCCATAATTGCTATCCATTGTTTGTGCTGCATTTCATATTAAGACACCTGCAAATAGTGCCCAAAATTCTGGGATTTTTTTACTGAAAGTTTGCACTGACTAACCAAATGCTCTTCAGTTAAGCAAGAGAGACTACTCTAAAGAAAGTAAAGAATTGACATTGTTGATGCAGAGAGCATTAATTGAGCTCTATGGTCTTACAGTAATTGAAGTGTGCTCATTAAATAAGTAAAAGATATTTCTATATGTTAACAGGCAGCAAAATCTCCGCGCACATATTTACTCAGTGGAGATTGAGTAAATAAATGTTCATACTTTTTCTTAGGTTAATGTTCTTGGTATTATTTCCAAATTAATAGAGTTGTGCAAAGTTGTACTCGGCATATTGCATCCTGCACCATCTTAACTCCCAGGATTAACATTTGGTCTTGTCATCACACAATGACCTAGATCACTGCACACAGCTGAAGGAGGAAAGGCAGCGGAAAAATTTCAATTAGAGGGTATCAGGCTTGATGCTATGATGATTGCACACTTGTATATGCTCTTACAGGTTTTTGGGGGTTTTTTTTTTTATAAGAATGTGTGTCTTTCTGTGTGTGTTGGTTCATTTGATCAAAGCTTACAGTTTGTAATTAACTAACCAACTCCACAACCAGATTTCCCCATGTCATGGCCATGTCATCAGCTGCAGGGTAAGGAAAGCTATCTGTATCTCCTTTTAAGTGTTTAGTCAAAATTTGTGACTACCTTGATAAAAGTGTATGCATTTCAGGATAAGTGATGTGTAGAACTTACATACTCATCATATTAAAATATTGATGTGTTTGAAGCACATCTGTAAAATATTTATGTGGTATATTATATTGTAATGCTTTAAGCACAGACTCAAATCTAGTATAACTCAATATTACACTGGATTTGACTAGATTTGATTTATTTATGACGCAACGTCCATTACTGTTTGGTGCCGTGGTGCTGCAGCATATGAATGATGCTAACAGATCACTAGAGATGTATTGATCAGATCAGGCTAAAGCAAAAGGTCACTGCCATTTTGTAATGGCACTGTACATTGGTTGATATTTTCAGGCATTGTTATTGTACCATTTGCAGCAACCCTATTTGCATGTCAAACTTTTTAGAAATGTATTTAGTAAAAATGTAGGACGATATAGACCAAAAACAGAGAGCAGTGATCCTGTATGTGAGAGGCCCAGTCTATGCCGTGGTTTCTAGCCTCCACTGATCAATAACACGTATTGATGTCTCTATAACTAGAGGGTGACTTTTTACATTTTGTGTTGTACATTGTGTACATGGTGCTGATTAAATCATCATTTTAAACATCTAGCCAAATGTAATTTATAGATTTAGTACTGAAACTGTCGTTTAAAGAACATAACAGGAAATGGGTCAAGGATTGTGGCACAGGTGTTAGCAGAGTGACAGCCAAAATAAAGAACATGGTTTATGTAGTACTTTTATAAATGACGCTGAAATCATAAAACCTGCAAAACCTAATCTGACACATAACACCGTAATATGGTCAGATAATCTGGATGGAAAGGGGACAGGGAAGGTTCATCTGTGAGAGAGAATACATGATGTGAGATCCACTATGAAAAAAACTGATCATGTGGATTCATTTTGTTTTGTAGAAGAAGAAGTTGATCGTAAAAGATGTTTGCTTTACTTTATTTGTTAGTGAAATACTCAGAACTTTTGCTACTTCAAACCAAACCAGAGTACAACATGGCTTCAACACCTTTGTCTGTACACCTGCTCGCAATCAGTTTTGCTCATTCATCAGTGGCTATTTTATACGCCCTGTTTTCAGCAATTGTTGTGCTATTAATTGGTGAATCAATTTAACCGTTTCAGGCTTGTATTTGCTTTAGCTGTGGAAATATTATCTAAGAAATACTTGATTTTGGTTTTGGTTTAAGATTTTATACCAACAAACTAACTACTATTTGCAATGTATTAAGCTTCACCAAGGTAATTAAGTCCTGTGTGTTTTAAATGGAAGTGTTTCTTCAAGCTGAACAAGCATGGCAGGTCTTTTTGTATTATATTTTATTCTCACATGTACTTTTTCACATTCAAACATGTTTTATGTTATTTTAATGAAAATCCTATAGGGCTAGAAAATTGTAATTGTATACTACATATTAATAGGAAAATTTCAAGTTCAATTGGGAAGTCTATTAGTGTGAGAAAACTACAAATATTATAAATATGAATGAACAGCATTCCCAAACTCAAATTTCTTTTGTAGTATGACCCATATTAATACATTTACTGCAATGTAATATAACAAATAACTAATTTTACATGTGGAGATTTTTTTATTTTGTTCTTAAGAAACTATTTAAATGATTACTTGATGGTTAGTAGATAGCTGCTAATAGATTAATAACTGAATGAAATAGTTTGACGCTCTGGAATAGTTGTGAAGGTCCTTAAATGTCCCTCTGTGGCAAACACAGGCAAAATAACACAAAAACAAAGAATAAAATTAACCCATCACGGTTCACCTTCGATCATATAAGGCAAAACTGCAGATCATGTGCTGCGCCGGGTGTTCTGAAAGAGTGAACAACAACTTTACACGGACATTCTTCCCAGACACACCCACATCAATGTTCCTATATAAGAAGTCATTTGAGACATTTGCCACTTCACCGTGATAAGGTTAGGCAATACACTACATACACAGACACACACACACACACACACACACACAGTTCCTTCATCACCTCCGTTAGCTACTGTCGTCACTCATCCAGAAACACTTCACAGAGATAGCAAACCTGAGAGCTTGTTCATTTGGTAGTGTTGGCTGGAACTACAGCAGAGGCCTGAAGGTCACGTCTGCCTCCTTGCACATTTGTTCATTAACAGAACATTCAGTAACACAAGCCTGTAAGAATTCATCTTTGGCTTACCTAATTAAACATCACATAAAAAACGTATGGTTTAGTCAGTTTCAGTACAGTTTCAATATTTACTATCTCATGTGTAGATAATAATCTACCTTGGTGACGTTGCAACAATTTTACTTAATTTAGCAGCCTAATAAATGCCCTCCAGTATAGATGAGGCTTTTCAGTTCTGGACTGGTTTCAACACTTTTTCCTATTATGGTATTTACGCAATGCTGAAGTGAGAGATTAAATGGAACTTGCTGGGAAAATAGCATACCATGCATGACCAGTGCCAGTTAACTCAACATGAACACTGTCTGTACATGTGTCCACACATCGAGTGACATACTGTAAACACAATACTGAAGACCAAATAACAATCGTCAGCCATTCATGGTTAAAGATAGATATTTTTACTGTTCCAACATTGGATGTTTCAACATTACAAGTACCTGTGCATATAATAATAATAATCAATATATACATTAAATCTATAGGTCGGCCCTCTCTGTTTCACGGGATAAAAATACACATTTTATTTTCAAGATGTTGTTAGGTAAACTACGTTCTCGTATCTCCAGCCTTTTATCCTGGTTACACACTGTTTGAACTCTGCTTGAAAAAAAGTTGTCCCAGAGTTGTTGCTTCACATTGTGTTTGTACCATGAGGGATTTGTGTCGTGGATCTGCTGATATACAGTATATATTACCCTCATTCAGTTTTACTCCTTTTCAGATGTCTTGTGTTGCTTCAATGTTTTATGTGTGTTTTTTTTTATATAAAACTGTCTTTTGTGTGAGACTGCTTGTGTTGGCATTTTGGCCAGGACTCCCTGGGTCTCAATAGGACCTCCCTTCACAAATAAAGGATTAAATAAACAACAACAACAACAAAACAAAACGTTTTACCCCATGTATCCCAAATCCAGTTGATGTCATAACCTACCTGTGTGTGTTTATAGATATCTTGCCACTTTTATAACAGAAGTGGCTCTTACGTAACTCCTCAAAGGATTAGCAAACCCATTGGTGAGATTACCGGAGTCATGAGCGCAGCTGTAATCCACAGCACAACTCCATCTCTACAGAAGACATACTGCCTCTTCACCCCCAACCAATTTAGAGTCTCAGCTTATCCCAGTCCATAATTTGAGCTACAAAACCAGTCTCAATCTGGTTCTCTCGATAAAATCCCTTCCAATTCTTCCAGTCTTTTGGCTGTAATTTGGCTATAATATAATTTGGCCCATTCAGATACAACGGGCAAATCCTGCTGCGAGACTGGCTAACCTTGTGTGTGTAGGCTACGGCTGCCATGCTACCTTAGTCAACATAAATGAGGAAAACAGACAAATTTGATGAAATGTGTAGTACACTGACCTAATTCCATATTGTGTCATTCTCCGACAAGTTGTTGTCTCACTCAGAACAATTATGTCTCCAGCAGTGTATCTGCAAAGGAGATGAGGTCCGATTGCACTATGTGGTTTAAAAGTATGATGGACATCCTCTTGCCGCATCCTCTGATTCTGATCATTTCTCGATCAATCTCTACATCCATATCGGTGTTGAGCTGTAACAAATTTTCAATTAATAAGGGATGTTATGTCGCATCCTGAGTTGGTTAAAAAAGGATACAAATAAGGGAGGATTTACACCAATCAGGCATAACATTATGAGCACCTGCGTAATATTGTGTTGGTCCCCATTTTGCTGTTAAAACAGCCCTGACCTGTCGATGTATAGACCCCACTAGACCCCTGAAGGTGTGCTGTAATATCTGGCACCAAGATGTTAGCAGCAGATCCTTTAAGTCCTGTAAGTTGCAAAGTGGGACGTCCATGGATCGGACTTGTTTGTCCAGCACATCCCACAGATGCTCGATTGGATTGAGATCTGGGGAATTTGTAGGCCAACTCATAAGTCATTTGAAGCCAAGTTCCTCAAACAATTCCTGAACCATTTTCGCTTTGTGGCACAGCACATTATCCTGCTCAAAGAGGCCACAGCCATCAGGGAATACCGTTTCCATAATGGGTGTACACGGTCTGCAACAATGCTTAGGTAGGTGCTACGTGTCAAAGTAACATCCACATGGATGGCAGGACCCAAGTTTTCCCAGCAGAACATTGCTCAAACCATCACACTGCCTCTGCCGGCTTGCGTTCTTCCCATAGTGCATCCTGATGCCGTGTGTTCCCCAGGTAAGGAACGCACACACACTCGTCCATCCACTTGATGTAAAAGAAAATGTGATTCATCAGATGATCCACTTCTGATGCTCACATACCCATTGTTGGCCCTTTCAGCAGTGGACAGGGGTCAGCATGGGCACCCTGACTGCTCTGCAGCTATGCAGCCCCACAAGCAACAAACTGCAATGCACTGTGTGTTATGACACCTTTCCATCAGAACCAACATATAACCTCCTGAGCTATTTGATCAATAGTAGCTCGTCTGTTGGATCGGACCACACAGGCTTGCCTTCCCTCCCCTCGTTCATCAATGAGCCTTTGCCATGACACTGTCACTGGTTCGCCACTGTTCCTTCCTTGGACCACTTTTGATATATACTGACCAATGCAAAACGAGAACCCCCCACAGGAGCTGCAGTTTTGGACATGCTCTGACCCAGTCCTTTAGCCATCACAATTTGGCCTTTGTCAAACTCGCTCAAATCTTGACGCTTGCCCATTATTCCTGCTTCTAACACATCAACTTTGAGGACAAAATGCAGGCATAATGCAATGTTGTTCACTTGCTGCCTAATATATCCCACCCACTAACAGGTGATCCATGAAGAGATCATCAGTGTTATTCACTTCACCTGTCAGTGGTCATAATGATATGCCTGATTGGTGTACATCGGTGCAGTAGCATTTGTAATTTGATACATTTAAACGGTAGTGCGGTCTGCCTTTGACTGCTCGCACAGAGTGCATTATGGGCGGACGCGTGGAATATGGACGTTGCAGTGAGGGAGACCAGACTAGCACCGCACATCAAGTGTTTTGCCCACATGCTAATTTGCCCACCCAGACGGGTCTGAGTGAACCCTACGTCAGACGCTTAATGGGAACGAGTGAGGCGAGTTGCAGCTTTCTTCTGCCAGAGCTCAACAGCCACCGCTGTGCTCGCATCCAAACAGAAACTAATGGAGCTGCCCTCACACAAGCTAATCAATGATGTCGCCACACATTGAAATAGCACTTTGATATGGCTGAACAATATCTCCACCAGAAAGCGGCTATGACAGCAGCAGGACCTACGACACAATGCCCTGGATAGCACAGGCATCAGTGACGCTGAGGACATAGTGAGACCCTTTAAGCCTCTGAAAAAAGCCACTGCCGTCCTGAATGATGAAAAGAAAATACAACTCTCTCATCATGCCTTTGAAGCAGATGATCGAGCAAAGCTTGGTGTTAATATGCTGATATTAGCTAAGAAAAACATATAAATTCCATGCCATGAACATAAGCTGCACTGTTGTTATTTAAGGAGAATTACCATATTTGTAATTTTACTGATTTAGAAATTGTTTTAAATTCCAATTTCTATATTTTATAGGTATTTCCAAGAAGAATGTGCAGTGTTTTTTGGTATTTGGAGTATCGAAACAACCTCAATATAAAGAAGCATTTCCAATATTCTGTGTATATTTATCAATAAAGTGGATGTACCTCAAAATCTCCTCAAATCTGTTCACTGGCATGGCCTTTTTTATCAAATCTATATGAAGACTTTCATTTGTTGAACAGCACATTCTTGGTTGTGGGTATCAGAGGTATGACATGACCATATTTATTCCTTGAAATTTTTTAATTTCTGCATTTGTGAAGGCCTTTTCTTTACCTTTTTGGAGTGCTAACATGTTTGTATTCTGCACAATGTCATCTATCAGAACTTCTGGAAACAGGCGCATAAAGAAATCTATCGGTTCTGTTTCCTCAACATTCACTTTCCACCCTCCTAAAAAAGTAGGCAAGTCTCCCTCAAATGGTTGTCTTTTATTTTCCAGGTCTGTCTGCTTTGGGTTTCTGCCTTTTCCCCTCAACCTTTGTTCGTTGGCACATCCTCCTCAACTTCTTCATCCTCAGCTCCCTCATCCTCCACATCCTTGGCTCCCTCATCATCCTCAGCTTCACTGTCATTGCTGCTAGCTTTAGCTGCTGCTTCTTTTTCTGGCAGCCATTCATCATCACTGCAACTAGCATCATCCTCACTTGACTTAGATGGTATTCGCTCCACTATCTATAGGCCTTCTATCCTGCTCTGCTCTTGACCACTACAGAATATGATTTTAAAAAAACAGCTAATTACATTCTAATAACATAAATATGTTTATTTGCACCAAAAAAGTTATTGCAGATAAAGTATTTTCAAGAACAACATTAGAACAACACAGTAATAGTATTCATTGTAGTTGAAACATAGCTAGTGGTGCATGATGTCCAATTTAGTAGACAGGTGATTAATTGGAATTTTCTCACAATCTAAAATCAATTCGTGGAAAATTTAACAATGACACAACTCCTTAGATATCACTTGATGTTACAACATTTTTTTCACCTGCAAAGTTCTCCTACAATAAAATGAGTGGGCAGATATTCAAGAGGAACATGGCAAGTTTTGCTGACCGGCGGCCATATTAGTTTGGAAGGAAAAAAAAATAGTATATACACTGGCTTCCCACTAGGTGTCCGTGTATAGGATGATACAAAGGAGTCCACTGTGGCTGATGTGCATCTATGCCATCAAAACCCATAGCTGTCCACTGTAGTGACCTCTATGCATGAAAAGGTTATTTCCATTGCTTTTTATGTCCTTCATACTTTTTGGCTGCGCAGCTCCCCAGGATGTGTATCTGTACTTTTGATGTCTTGAATGCCACATAAAAGACATTAAAGACATGAAAGATGTTTTTTGTTAACGTTGTAACAGATGCAACGCCATCTTCGACCGTAACCTTTCTTGCAAAGACAGAGTGGCGCTGTCTGTTTTGGCTCTGAAGGGCAAACAAACAAGCATGGGCAGAAGAAGAGGACTGAACCCCATAATGTGCGAGTTAAAAATGGGTAAAATGGGGGAGTTATTACTATCGAATGCCACACGTATCCAAACTGCCCCTATCGCACAGAAAGCACATCCTTGGGTCACCAGCAATGCACCTGCTGTTTGCAGTCAATCCAACGAACGGTTTTGGTGCTAGCTAGGGACAGAAAGATATCATGAGATTCCCTAATTTTATAGAAGGAAAAGGACCCACTTTGTAACATATGGTTTTCTGATCAGAAATGAGAGCTCAGTCATTCAGAACTTTTTACCCACCAGATTGTTCTTCATAATAGCAGAGCCCATCCCAATAAAGTTCTGTGTCCGTCAATACATGAAGAATGTTGTGATTAATCAGCTGCACATCAGATCACATATTCTTACACTCAAGTCTCTGAAATACTGTAAATCCATGTAGGGGGTTTCAAAGCAAGTACAGAGAGTATTTTCAGAAATTAAAAGAAAATGAAAGTCTCTCTGTTCGACTTCACAGGATTCAACTTACATCTGAGTGAAGTGTTTGCCTTTCCCTTCCCATGGGTCTTGGATCTTCAAGTTAAAGCTATAGGAAAACATCCACCATATTTGATACATATGATAATCAAATGTCAATCAAAGGACTGAATGGGATAATCTATAAACGGTAGGTTTCCGATCATTATTCATTTAATTTTTTTTAATCATATAATATGCATTGATATAAAAATGTACAGTAAATATATTTTTAGAAAGACAGTTCACACAGCATAAGTGGTAGAAAATGGATGGATGGATGAAGGTCTCTTTTGAGATTGAACCAAATAACTACTGAGGCATCTTTTTCAGCAGTGTTCTCTAAATTCTTCCTTACCTTTATTTTTTTTGGTTTCATTTTTTTGTTGTTCTCATTTCTTTTTAAGACCGGCAAGAATGTCCAAAGGGATGCAAAACAGACAACCGACCCCTCAGTGATGAGAGCCAAATGGCAGAACGCTTTCGTTGTCTTTCCTCCAAAGCTTTTTACTGAAGATGTGTCGTAAAGGGAAGTCAGCACACGAGCAAAGATGAACCCTTATGTCACCTCACACTTCAGGAGGGATCTTTTTCCCCATTTCCATTTGTTGTAGACTCTTTGTCTACAGTGCTGTTGCTGGTTGAATGAAATCTTCTAATTGTGCGCAGATATAGCATCTGCTCTTGTCTACTGTTTCT
>KV751362.1:2600822-2614295 GCA_001698575.1 Mola mola
TTTGATTCTCTCCACTGTTCCAAAGTGGCTGCATGTGGAAACCCAGTATACTTGTCATGATTGGTTGGACAAGGTAAATATATAACAAGCATACTTTTTTATGTATATATATGTTCTCTTTTGTTGTCAGTTTTAAGAATGGTTTCTATATTTTAAGGGGTTTAAGAAACAACATTTCCCCTGCATGTTGTTCTCACATTGTCTGCATTTGATCTTCTTTTGCCTAATTTGCCTTATGTTCTGGTTTGAGCAGAAGTTAGAGACTACAGTCCACAAACTCAGCTCTCAGCGACCTGCTCTATTGCTTCTATGGCATGCGCCTGATCTATAAGCTTTGGCAGCAGGCCTCCACACAGATGTAGAAAACATCCTCAGGTGACCTGTGCGCTTATCTTTTCCCTAGATATTATTCTTCTACTTAAAGCTGGAAACGTGAGTAATGTCGGAGATAGATCGAAGTAATCCCTCTCTCTCTTGTTTTCTTCCCCACTTATCATCTTTTGTCAGGCATAGGTAATTTCTCAGCTGTAATGAGGTATGTCTGCTTTGAGAGACTAATTGCTGAAGGTGATTGCTAACAGCAGTGTAGTTCAGGTCAGTATCATCCAATGGCTATAAAAACAACTGAATGCCAAATTGACAATGACCATCAAACAGATATTCAGACCCTTTGAAAGACAATGTGAAATTGTTAAAGCAGTGACAGTGTGTAATTGAACAGGAAAAAGCAAAAGAAAACATGTTTCTTTTAGCCAAGACCTTCTGTTTGGAAAAATGTGACATTTCCTTGATACTTTATTCAAGCTGTATTGTTAGTGAATTAAAAATTGTAAATAATGACAGAAGGCATTTGATGTACTGAAAATCCTGTAATTTCTTTTCCCTCATGCCCATGCCAAGGGGTTGTGAAACTGGGAAGAACTTTGATCGTAAGAACTTGCATGTGTTTTTTTGTTTTTGTTTTGTTTTTTCTTTTTTTTACTGCATGTTGAGATCAGTTTTAGCTGTTTAGCTGTTTGTAGCTAATGTTGTTTTTTCTGTCTTGTATGCATCTTGTCACAATATTGTAGAAGGAACCCTGAAATGAGCATTATACCCAATACATGTTTCCAACTTTTCCAACTAATCAAGTGATACCTGTTCAAAGTTTCCCTTTTATTGTTTTGAACTCTACCAGAAACTATCCTGCATGCTTCTGTGATGACTGTTGTAGCTGATACAGCCCTATCATTCCTTGTCCTTGTCTAAGGAATTCTTGGAAACACAGAAATAGACTTGAGCTACTGTTGACATCCTTCTTTTCAGATTGCTTCACATTACTTATTTCAGTGAGTATTAAAGGACATTGGTTGTTAATGGAAACAACTTTGGACTGAAAGCAAGAAAGCCCGTTTTGTTGCTGACAGATCTGTCACTGGATATATAGACTGTATCGGGTGACTGATCAATGTCGATGAAGTCCATTATCTTCTGGTTGGTCACTAGAGACTTAAAATTACCTCTTCGTTAATAAGGACTGTGTAGTTAGCTGCTGACACTTCAGCAATATACCACATCAACAATCAAATCAAGGCACACTGAGGAAAAACTGTGAACTTCTCCATCAGACAGAGTAGACTTCATATTGAACAATGGGAGCGGCACGTGTAAAACGCCGTTTCAGTGCTGTGGTAGATGGGCCAGTGGAGGAGGAGGAAGTCATGAGGCTGGCACAGAGTGCTGCAGATACGGCAAGGGCAGGGGGGAGTCCAGCAGGGTCAGGGACCCCAACCAGCCCCTCCCCAACCCATGCCCTCAATGGCAAACCTCTACCTGTTCAGAGTAACACCAACAATGCACGGAGGCAGAGTGCCATTGGAGAGTCAGTTCGAGGAGATGCAGGAGAAGGCGGGATGAGAGCAGGAGGAATGTACTCCGGCCTAAGGAATGTAAAAGGCAGTAGTGCAGGAGGAAGAGGTAAAGGGCGGTCATCCTCGGACCAGGATTCACTCTCTTCCCCCTCCACTACCAGCCGTAGGCGCACTAGACGCTCAAGCCGCCGGCCCCGACAACGCTTTGTGGGCAAGGACGGACGCTGCAACGTCACCTTCGTCAACATGAGCGAGAGGGGCCAGCGCTACCTCAGCGACCTCTTCACCACCTGTGTGGACATCCGCTGGCGCTGGATGCTTGTCATTTTCACCCTCTCCTTTCTTCTCTCCTGGCTGCTCTTTGGATTTGCCTTCTGGCTCATTGCCTCCGCGCATGGGGACCTCTCCATTCGGCTTAACCCCAGCTCAGGTTCCTTTCCAGGATCAGGGGAGGCTGGGTCTGGAGTAGGATCTGATAAAGAGGAGCCGTGTTTCCTCCAAGTGAACAACTTCATGGCTGCCTTTTTGTTCTCCTTGGAGACGCAGACATCCATCGGTTACGGATTTAGAAGTGTGACCGAAGAATGTCCCCTGGCGGTGGTGGCGGTCGTTTTGCAGTGCATTGTGGGCTGCATTATTGACGCCTTCATCATCGGGGCCGTCATGGCAAAGATTGCCAAGCCAAAGAAGCGCAACGAGACACTGGTGTTCTCTAACACAGCTGTGGTAACAATGAGGGACGGGAAACTCTGCATGATGTGGAGGGTTGGAAATCTGCGCAAGAGCCACCTGGTAGAAGCACATGTTCGAGCACAACTACTGAAGGTAGGTCAACAAAGATGGATAATGACCATAATGATATAAGTGAAGTCAGAATGTATGGAAATAATAAGAGTCCATCCTTTCCCTTTTCAGTAGAAGCTTAAACAAATTAAATTAGAAAAGAGAAAATAAACAAGGAAATTAAATGAATGTACTTAAAAAACAGTTGCTGCTGCTGTGAAAGATAGAGGGAGAAAGGTTTCAGAAAAGAGAATGAGAGAGCGATGAGACCATCTGGTCTGTATTCTGTAGACTTTTGTCAATGAGAGCTTGTTTTATTTTCCCTCAGGGGTTAGGGAGATTTACCATGGATTAACTTTCCCACAATTCTTTAATTGAATACTATTGTTCTTTGTCATCTCATTTTGCTTTGTGTGAACAGTGTGGTTAGAATAATGTACTACACAGTATTACACTTGTTTACTTGTTTACTGTCAGAGCTCACTTTGAGTAGTTTTAAATGTTTCCTTTTTCATGAAAGTTTCATTACTGTTAGTTGTCCGGAGGGTCAGAATCTGTGGAAAGGTGATGCTACAGCATAGACAATTTGATCTCTCTTAATATCATGGCCATTAAAGTTCAGACTGAGAAGATGGAATTATGTTTGCGAGGATCAAAGAAAATACAATTCTATATACTAGTACTGGACATAGTTCCAGCTTTGGGGTCAGTGTAAGTAAACTGATTTCCAAGATCATCTCAGATGATGTCAGGAAAGGGTGTCTGGCATATTTAAAATGAGAAATGAATCCCCTCTTTTCCATACCATGGTGTTGTATTTTATAATTACATTGTTTTCACTGATTTTGTCCCGCCTGCATTCAACTTTCATTTGATACATAATGGAAACTGTTTAAAGTCTCCAGTCAAAAAGGTGCGACTAATGTGCAAAGTGTAATGTTCCAGAGCTTGATTTTAATTTGCTCTTTATTCCCAACTTTAGCCACGGGTGACAGAAGAGGGGGAGTTCCTCCCTATGGACAATGCAGACATCAACGTGGGTTTTGACACAGGCACCGACCGCATTTTCTTGGTCTCCCCAGTGACGATTGTCCATGAGATTAACGACGAGTCGCCCTTCTTTGAGATTGACCGAAAGACCCTAGAAAATGATACTGAGTTGGAGGTGGTGGTCATCCTTGAGGGCATGGTGGAGGCCACGGCCATGACCACACAATGCCGTAGCTCCTATCTAGCTTCCGAAATCCTCTGGGGACACCGATTTGAACCAGTGCTTTTCGAGAGGAAAGACTGCTACCAGGTCAGAAAATAAGAGATACTGTATAGAGGAAGTGTATGGATCCTTCCAATCACTTAATTCAATGTCGAATGTGGTGGCAATTTAGTAATCCAAATTGATATAATCAACTATCAATTAGATTGAAACAAGTTCTTGTACAGATATTTTTGCTTCCCCCATTGTGGGTCTCAAACCACCTCCTGCACAACACATAGACCAATATAGCTCCAGAGCCACAACAGCCCTGTGAATTTCAAGTCAGCCCACAGTGTCTTCAAACACAAGTAAAATGGTTCCCACAAAAATCAGTAAAAGTTTTATGTTAATTAATCTACGAGTGACTACCATGAGCCTGTATTGCTGTTAAACTCAGTTTAACAGCAGTTTCGGTCCAGGCTTCTTCTGTTTATGATGTGGTCATCTTTAATGCACACTGTAAAGTGCCATAGAAAATAAAATCAGGGGGCAAAAAAAAAAAAAAAAGAATATAAAAAAACTGTCCCCTATCCCATTAAAATTCTTTTAAAAAATTCCTGCATCCTGCCAATGTACCCAACCACAACCAAAATGTAGGCAATTGTTTCTTAGGCCATTGCCTTTGCTACCTTGTGAAAATTTCATTTAAATGTGTTTGTAACTTTTTGAGGTTCAAAAACAAAGCTGGTATACAGTTTTCTTGTGATCCCGAGGATGAGATCCTTGATTTTGGTGTCTTTGATGTCTTTATGCTGTATAAGAGACTTTGAAGACATCAAACAGAAAAGACTAGAGACATGTTTGTTAACTCCGTAACAGATGTAAACCCACCGTCAACCACAATTAGGGTTGCAATGGCGGAGCGGTGTTGTCTGTGTTTTGTGAGTTCTTGAAGAGGGTATGCCACATCGTTAAAGTAGTTTATGAATCCTCCCACAGCGAATTTATGTTAGTGCTGACATACAGACAATGTGCACCAACATGCAATGTTCATCACAACAAACTGCTTCCCACAAATCTAAGTTATATTCAAATACCTTTACAAATGTAAACTGCCTCTAACTAATATAGACCTTCAATACTGTCACGGATGTTAACCCTGACCCTTAACATGAAAGTTACATTGCAGTTAAGGTCAAACTATCTATTCTAGAAAATACATTTGATTTTAAGGTGTTGTACATTTACGACCATTATTACAAAAGGTTCTCTCAAGGCTTGCTGCTGCCCCTATACCTTGATGAAAGTTACTGAGTTCACAGTGTGACTCCAAACTGTACACCATGTGATGGAATGGGATAGAGGAGGATCTGGATTCAAAGAGGCCCAGTATATCCAAGTGACCCTGGTGAACCACTAACCTGTCGTTTAACCTGTCAGATCTATTTTAATACCATAAATCCAGTACTTTGATTTGTGACCAAAACCACTTGTGTGGGTCTACATCTTTGCATTGTTTGCATACAAATAAAATGTTTAATGAAAAATGATATTTTCTCCCCAGGTGGACTACTCTTTGTTCCATCGGACATATGAAATCCCAGACACACCTTCGTGCAGTGCTAAAGAGCTGGTTGAGCAGAAGTATATTCAGAGCTCTCGCTCATCTTTCTGCTATGAGAATGAAGTGGCTCTGCAACTTGTCTCACCTGATGATGACCCTGACCAAGACCCCGAGTGCCCCTCCCCACCAACCAGAAGACAGTCCTTGGCAGAACATCTCCACTACAACTGAACCCATGAACTAGGAGTCCTAAATAGAAAAAATAGGAGGTTGACTGGGAGTTTTAGAGGAATAAAGGACAAAAACAGAGGATATGGTTAAACCAAGAGAGACAGAATTGGATGTTGATAGGGCTATGGATTTGCTAGATTCAGGTAAGAGATAGAAAGTCCAGGAGCGAGTCTGGAGCTATACTGCAATTTTCAAAGGTTTATAAGATTTAGAGAAGCACTACAGATTAAAATGTACAGACAAATAGAAAGGTTATACAGATAAACAGTAGGAGGCTGGGGTTCAGTTCATTGGGAAGATGGGTCACTACACTGTCCTCGTTGTCTGATTGGTCCTGGCAATCTTTCTAAATCATTGAAAACATGTCTGCTGAGTCTCACAACTGGCCCATCACTGCCACAACACGGTCGTCTCCTTATTGCTTCAACATCTTTCTGTCAAAATATTCAACAGCACCATATGGTGGCTCCAACCGGCAACTGCACATCCAGTTTCATGATCCGCAGGAAGGAGCGACCTCTAATTGTGCTTCTGTAAGAAATGAATGACAGTGTACTCAGTGAGGTACAACTCAGGAATGTCTTCCACTGTGATGCTGATTTATCATTTAAAGCTTTATTTTGTTATGGTAAGTATGTATATGCCACATTTTGTGAACTGTTTGAGCTTCTGGAATGGGGCTGATGAGGACGCAGTTGAATATTAGGCTAGGCTACTTACATGGAGAGACAGCTGAAAACTAGCAGCGGTTTTGAGCAGTTTCTTTTCCATGTTAAAGTACTGTGAAAAGGTGTTTGCCCCTTTTCAGATTTCTAATTTTTTTTAAATATTTGTCACACTTAAATGTTTCAGATCATCAGACAAATTTTAATATTAGAAAAAAGATAACCCGAGTAAATACGAAATGCATTTTTTTTAAATGATGATTTCATTTATTAAGGAAAAAAAGTTATCCAAACATACCTGGCCCTATGTGAAAAAGCAATTACCCCCCTACACATAATAAGTGGTTGTGCCACCCTCTGCATTAACAACTGTAATCAAATGTTTGCGATAACTGGCAGTGAGTCCCTGACATCACTGTGGAGGAATTTTGGCCCACTTTTCTTCGCAGCATTGTTTTTATTCACATTGGAGGGTTTTTGAGCATGAACGGCTATTTTAAGTTCATGCTACAGCGTCCCAATCGGATTTAAGTCCACGCTTTGACTATGCCGCTCCAGAACCTTAATTTTTTTTTCTTTTTTTTTTTTCTAACCATTCAGATGTGGACTTCCTGGTGTCTTTGGGATCATTGTTCTGGCTGCATAACTCAAGTGTGCCTGAACTTGAGGTCACAAACTAATGGCCAGATATTCTCCTTCTGGATGTTCTGGTAGAGAGCAGAATTCATGGTTCCATCGATTACAGCAAGTCGTCCAGGTCCTGAAGCGGCAAAGTAGCCCCAGACCATCACACTACCACCACCATTATGAAATGCTGTGTTAGATTTATGCCACATGTAACGGGACACACACCTTCTAAAAAGTTAAACTTTCTCCTCGTCAGTCCACAGAGTATCTTTACAAAAGTCTAGGGGATCATCAAGGGTTTTTTTTTGGTTAATGTGAGAGAAGCCTTTGTGCTCTTCTTTTTCAGCAGTGGTTTTCGCCTTGGAACTCTCCCATGGCTGCCATTTTTGCCTAGTCTCTTTCTTCTTGTTGAATCATGAACACTGACCTTGACTGAGGCAAGTAACGCCTGCAGTCTTTAGATGTTCTTTTGTGGCTTCCTGGATGAGTCATCAGTGCGCTCTGAGAGTAATTTTGGTAGGCCACCACTGTTCCAAGGTTTGTCCATTTGAGAATAATGGCTCTAACTATGGTTTGCTGGAGTCCCAAAGCCATAGAAATGGCTTTGTAACTCTCTCCAGACTGATCGATATCAATGACTTTGTTTCTCATCTGTTCTGGAATTTCTTCGCCGCATGATGTGTTGCTTTTTGAGATCTTTAGCTTACTTCACTTTGTCAGACAGGTTCCGTTTCAGTGATTTCCTGATTCAACACATCTGGCAGTAATCAGGCCTGGGTATGGCTAGTGAAATTGATTTCAGCTTTCCAAAAAAGTTAATTTATGATTGAATAGGGGGGCAATTACTTTTTCATATAGGATCAGCTAGGTTTGGATAGCTTTTTTCCCCTTAATACATGAAATCATCATTTAAAAACTGCATTTTGTATTTACTCGGGCTATTGTCTAATGTTAAAATTTGTTTGATGATCTGAAACATTTAAGTGTGACAAATATGCATAAAATTTAGAAATCTGGAAGGGGGCAAAGACTTTTTTCACAGGACTGTATTTGCTGTATCTTGGCTTTATTGTTTTTAACTTTTTTCTCTCTCTGTCATGAAAATGTGTTCACTGTAACATGCTTTTTGTGTTGCGTTACATAGCATTTAGTCAGATCAAGCATTTACAAGCCACTGAAAAGATAAATGATGACACATGATAAAGGCTGTACTCAGGCCAGATAATTACCATCCACTCTTTCTTGCACCACAATCTACAATATTATCTCATGTTCTTTGTTGCTATGCTCAGTAACACTGTATTGTTTGCTTTGTTACACTGATTTTATAGGATTTAGTAACTGAGCTATCACTTATATTTTAAGTGTCTTCAACACCATTCAGACTGAATCCAAGGCAAAGGATGTTAATCTCATTTACTCTGTAAATGCACTGGAGGCCTACAATCACTTCTGTTCTGATAATAATAGCCAGGCTTACTGCATCTGTGTCTCTTAGAGAAAATCTCTAACATCTGCACAAGTAGATGAAGTTTGGAGTGGTAAATACACCACATTTAAATGATTCTCTAATTTTGTGCCCATAAATCATGTGACACCCTACTTTAATTCTAATGTGTTGCAGCTGGTCACAAAATGTGAGAACAGTGTAGTGAGTAATGCCTTCATAGAGATTTTTGAAACTGCCCCTTCATCTGCAGCAGTTAATTGTATGTTTAAAATGTATTTAAAGCCTATTTTTATTGTATTTGTATAATACATCATGCAAGATTATGCAATTTTCAATCACTTTAATATTTGAAGTTTGAGTTGTAAGTAGAGAAAAATTTCTATGCAAGTTAATTACTGTGAATCTGCTCAGGACTGAGTGGTCTCCATGAACATGCACTGACATTATATAGACGCTTTTAGGTGTATTGTATTAAATGTGTAATAGTTGCACTTTGTAGTTATATTACAAAGCAGCTGGAATAATCTTGTTTATTTTAGATTCTGTAATAATTTACAGTGTACTATGCCACTCAAGTATTTATGTATTTGGTTATAGGTGTTGGTAAAAATCAAATAACGTGTAACTCAATGTAAGGATTGCAAGATGACATAGGTGCTTACCAATAATCGAACTGACCAACGCACAGCTTGGGAAGACCTTTGCACAAATGTTCTACATGGCGACTAATATCACCAAAAAGCTCTGCAGCAGCACAGCAGTGTTAAACTCCAGTTATTAAGGATTTTTTTAGTAACCTCAGGAGGTTGAGGTATTAATAACATATTATCTATTAATTAGTGTTAACATTATTCCATGTTTGTGACCCCCACCACCGCTTACAGTTGTCCTTTATGGCCAGCGTGTTCTATCTATAGGCTACATGGTCGGTCATGCCATTCACCTGCCTCCACTTCACCACTCCACCACTCCAAAAAGAAACTGAATGGCGCTTATTGTTTGCTTCTTTGTTTGTTTTACTATTTCAAAAATGTCATATGAAGTGTAGTTTATCATGCATGAGAATACAGTCTTGGCTAAAAACCTTGACTTATCTTTTACTTTTTTACTTGATTAAATGGAATAATGTGAATAAAACTATTAATAGCTTGTAATAACTGCATTTATTTTTATTCTCTTGTAAAGATGACATGTATTGACTGGTGGAAATAACAATGACCCTATATAAAACCTTGAGTGTTTATGTGCTATAGAAAGGAACAGAGAAGATATAAAACTCACCTCATATATAGGCTAATTTCTATAGGAATAGATAATTATTCCTGTAAAATATCAACATGGTTTTCTCAGTTGTAGGTGTGATTTTGCTTTTGTCAATTTCTTAACTCCTCTCCCAAAAAATCCAAATTGTGTTGAAAGATTGCCTTAAGTAGAGAATTATGAGACGTGCCAAAATTACACATATGAAATACTACTGCATGACAATTTGATTTTAACTAACTAAATAAAATCTTATTAAAAGTCCATATAACCCATCCCATGGTCTTCAACAAAAGATGGAGTTCGCTCAATTAGGGTTGACATATTCATAAATTACGATTGTTTTGTTTAGTGAGAACATCTCTTGTCTGTATGATATATTCGCTACCCAGTCAGTCATAGCTATGAACCGAGTGATATTGTTTTACACAGGCGTATTAAATACCGCGCCTCCCGATAGCCCCAGAACACTGGCACCTCAGGTTCTTGGGTCTGCTCGGATTTTCATGGCTGATCTGAGTCTCGCGCCCAGAGTCAGATCATTCCCAGCAGCCCGTCGGTTGTGTTTTGAAGAATACTACACCAAATCCAACCCCAGATCTGTGTCTTCGGCCCCCCGGCGAGTGGTAAACAAAGAGCGCGCAAATCTCCCCTTTACCGCGAGACTGCCGCACGGGGCACCTGTTTCAACGCTCCAGTTGGCTGCGACACACGTCAATCACGGATGGCCCCGCCTCTTACGCATTAGCGCTGGCTAATAGCGGAAGTCCTTGCGCTATCGTCGACGCCATTCGTCACCGCGCTCGCTTCCTGCCAGCTTTGGGGCGGAAAGTTACCGAGGCTTTCATGAGGCGGGCCTACTGCTCGGTTGTAGATTTTTATTGGCGTATTTTTTCTCGGGGGCCCGGTTAAAAGACTTCCTCGCGTGCCTGATTGGTCGTGTACCAGGAAGCGCCTCCCCGGGACTGACGCCGCCGCCCTGCCCTCACTGCTCTCTGTCGATTTTATTCTCGCCGTGAAGTGTGAGTGCGGCTTGAGAGGAGCGCTGCGGTGATAAAAGCCGCATATGCGGCAGGCTTCACACGTTTCAGGGCAGGGAAATATTCAAGAAAGAGACTCACCCGGTTCTTAGCCACGACTCGGAGCGGAGCCTGAAGGTGAGGCATTTAATTGACTTTACTCTAATCCAACTCGCAAATAGCCAATTTAATATCCGATCGTATCATATTTCAGGGGGACCGTCTAGCCTCGCTAGGTTGTTTTAAATGCGGTGATATAACGCATGTAAATGAAAAGTTGGTAGGAACAGAGGCTTTCATGCTGGTTTTATCCACACACGTCTTCGCACAGAGCCTTAATTTCGAGTTAGCCAGAATTCTAGCAGAGGAAAACTGATTGTCATATTCTGAGGGTTTTCGTCCCAAACAATTATAAGCTAAAGATCTCCTTTGGTCTCCGCGTAACATATTAATACATTGATACACATTAATAATGGCTTGTTTTTGCGGTTGCGGGAGTCATTTAAAGGCTTCGGCGCATGTGATTGTTGGCGTCTCCTCTTGAAGGTGTGGTTGCCTCCGTCAGTTTTCGCGTGCTGAAATGTAGGCAGCTAATTTGCAGGGGGTCGCGCCGCGGCTGTCCCCTTCCTCCGCCGCGCTGTGGTCATCAAAGCCGCTGGCACAATGATGTCACCTGGCCCCTCCGTCCGCTGAAGTGCGCAGATGCCACAGTGTCATCTCATGACAGCTGGAAAAAAGGAGGAAGAGGGGACAAGAGAGGCGTCTCCGGCACCCACACATTAATAGCACACACACGGTGACACGGATAGAGCCCCATACCCCCCACGGTGAATGTGATCAGGTGAAACTGTGAAGGTCTGCGGGCTGTTCTTCGGTGCCGCCATGGTGGAGAGCCGTCAGGGTTTGGCAACTCCAGTTGCTGCAGTTCGTTGGTCAGTTCAGACTGTAATGCGACAACCTGTGAGGTGTGTGTGTGTGTGTGTAAAGGCTCATTAGCACCGATGGCACCCAATAGCATCGACATTGCAGCTACACACTCCAATGCAAGCCAAAGCATGCAACGTCCTCCTCTGCCCAGATGCAAGGATCAGACGTTTTGAGGACATAGAGTTGGCCTTAACGAAGAGTTACTCTCTATACTTTAATGGTTATTGTAGTTGTCTCTCATCCTGGAAGTGTAACTCTTTTCTCAATAGCTTTTTTGGGGGGGTTTGAGGGCAAAGTCAGATTTTAAATATAAGACTTGTGTTATTTTACATTTATTCTCAAAAACAGCAAAATGACCAAAACCAGCAATGAATGCATAAAAATGGGGTCCATTTAAAACACATCAAATCAGCCCCACAATGACTGTGTGACATTTTCAGATTCATGATCACAGTTACTGTAAATTGTTCTCACTCACTATTGCCTTTATGAGGTTAATACTCACTGAATGAATACATTTATTACCTAAAAATATTCCCAGACGAATACCCTATAACAAAAGGTTGGCTGGTCTTTTTTTTCTGCGAACAATGAGACATATTAAATATTTTATTTATTCGATCAACCTTAATAAACCGTGCTGAGCAGTTTTTATATGAAGAATCACATATTTCCATACTGACTGGTTGGGTGGTGCCACCTCTGTTGTACTCCACACCTAGAGTCTTCTTGGACTAACAGGTATGGTTTAAGCATGCTTGGGGACCAGGTCGTTCTGAACAGACAGCGTAAAAAAAGCTGAGACAGAGACACATTGCAAGAATCAAGCCAGATTACATACCTGTTGAGGTATGGAGACGCCTTATAGTTGAGACAAACACGCACACACTCACACACACACTATAGAGGTCGGCACAATAGCATACCAGTCGGACTAAAGCCAACATTTGTCACGGCTCAAGCCTACTTTCATCGCTTGGTTACTTATGAAGACTGTGTATCAGTTTTTCCTCCATGAAACCTCATTGTGATCATCATAATGAAGTGTAGCACATTATTTAGGGGCCGATGCTTCACCCCCCAGCTCATAATTCAATCAGACGGAGTGTTAATCCACTGTCAATTGTTGTATATCATTCAGAGGTGAAAGTCGTCACTCCTTAAATTGATTCTGTTTTAGTTGCTGCTTGAAAATTATGTCTTTAAATTCCATCAACTCAGAAGAATCTAACTTTACAGAACTGCCCGTCCAGTTAGAAAAAACAAAAAACAAATTAAGAATCAGTCGCTTGTATTAAGTTAGTGTGTTTGCTTCACTGATAATTATAATAAAATAAAACCTGACTTTATTTAGCTTTTATCTTAATATTCTTTGAATTTGTTAAGACTATGTTTAAAAAAAAAAAAAAAAGGGTTTATTATCACGCAGTTGCAGAAGACTGAAGAAGAATATTCTCAGTTGAAAAGCTTTATTAAGTGAATATTTCCCATATTTGTGTAAAAATATGTTCATTAAATAAGTCCTGGTTGTTTTAGAGTTGTAACCACATCTAGCTACTGTCACAGGATACTGTGAGGAAAGGCAGCATTTTGGCTCCACTGGGTGTCAGCAAGGATGTCACTGTCCTTTTGATCTCTACTGTGTCCAGTGGCCTGTGGTAGAAGGATCCTAGATTTCCTTTCAATACATTCAGGCCATTTCAGTGCCCCCACCCCTCAGCACTGTCATGTCAGTTTACTCAGTCAATTGATGTGTCTCGCTCTTCTTCCACCCTCTGTCCCTCTCCCCCTCCACCCACCGATCTCTCTGCCTTCCTTACTCTCTTCTTCCCGTTGGTATGCTGTGTCTTTCAATTAGGCCATCCCTGACCCAATCTCAACTGGATTTTGCTGCATGCTTCT
>KV751362.1:2624222-2645742 GCA_001698575.1 Mola mola
TTCTCCATCATTCACTATGCTGGCAAGGTATCCAATAATTTTTTTAACATCACATTGTCATCTTTCCTGAGCGAAGACAATGGTCAAAAATGTCTTGTCTGCCCTCTGTCACATCTCTCAGGTGAATTATAAGTCAGATGAATGGCTGGTAAAGAATATGGATCCATTGAATGACAACGTGGCATCTCTTCTCCACCAGTCGTCAGATAATTTTGTGTCAGAGCTTTGGAAGGAAGGTGAGCCTGATTTCATCCTTTATTTACTGTAATGTACAGTAAACCCCTAACCCATGTGTAAAATATGTAAAAATATGTTATCCTGAAAGACAAAAATATTTTCATACCCTGTGTTTTTTTTCAAGATTGTCAAATGAACAAAGCCTTCAGGTGCAAAATGTACTAACTATTTCTCCCTCTTCCCCTTCTCTATCATTCAATATTCTATCTATCTCACTGTCTGCACATCTCTCGCTCTTCTACCTTTTTGTTCTCTCCTGTGTTTGCTTGCTCTTGTCCCTTTTCCTTCTATTCTTCTCTCTTGCCTCTGCACTAATATGGTGCTCACCTCTTATCTTTCCCCTGCGCCTCCCTTCTTCCTGCATCAGATATTCAAACACTCCCTCGTGTGTACTTCTTTGACACCTATGCCACACTACAGGCCAATGGCTCGGACAGTAGGTTTCGCTCCGACTCCATGTGTCATACTGACATTCCTCACTCCCACCTCTGCTCACATCCTCCATTGTTTTCTGTCTGTTTTTGATTGTTGTGTGACTTTTGTGTACTATGTCTTCCTTTTGAGTTGATATTTGTGCTGTATTGTTGGTTGATGTTACATTCTGTCACTGTGCTGTTAGCGCAAGTGTCCCTTTTTTTTTGCTCTTTTATCAATTTTTGCTTTCAATGACAGTGCTGTGGTTGTGTGATGTAGCTTTTTTTGTACTTTATACAAAAGTATAATAGCCATGGTGTCGTAGAAAGTTGACTTTGTTAAGGTAGCAGCATGCTTTCTATTAGTCACAAAAACAGGATTCAGGATCACATCGGTTTTGCTGGCACAGACAACTGGAGTAGGTTAATGAAAACTACCCATGTGCAGGCACAAACATGATCCTGAAAGGCTTTTAGAGATGCAACATATTGGCAAACAGTACGAACATTTGAATAGCGACCTCAGTATTGGTCTATGGGTATTAATAGATATGTAGATATTGGGCTGATTGCAGAATGCAGAAACTTTTTAAAGTTAGGCAAACAAACCTGCAGTCACACCTGTTCAGACATGTTTGAGGTTTAGCTAAAATTACTTGTTACACACTGAAACTGTACTAAGACAATTTTTGTGTGTGTGTTACTGCCAATATGCAAATCTCCAATGAGCTCTAAATCATACCAGATGTGAAGGCAGGTGTGAAATCAAAGTTCCATGATCTTATTTTTATAACTATGAGCAAAATAACTGGCAATATTAAACAATTCTCCACCCTACTGAAGTGACACTGGCCGCTGAAAGTGAGACCCTGATCTGTGTTTCCCTCCAGTGGACAGGATTGTGGGTCTGGACCAGGTGTCGTCAGGAGACAGCAGCGGGCCTGTCACATTCGGAGCAGCCGGACTAAAGACAAAGAAGGGAATGTTCAGGACTGTCGGTCAACTGTACAAGGAGTCTCTCACCAAGCTGATGGCCACGCTGAGGAACACCAACCCCAACTTCCTCCGCTGCATCATCCCCAACCACGAGAAGAGGGCAAGACAGGGGGGACTAGCAAGGGGGAGGGGACTCCTTTAAATCAAAAAAGACAAAAGCACAAGTCTGGAATGAAGACATGTTTCCAATGTAATACATTTTCTTGTACTATTCTCTTAGGCGGGCAAGCTGTCCCCCAACCTGGTTTTAGACCAACTGAGGTGTAATGGTGTTCTGGAGGGGATCCGCATCTGCAGACAGGGCTTCCCTAACCGCATCCCATTCCAAGAATTCAGACAAAGGTGTGTGTGTGTCACAAAAGGCTTCATCGAGCACTTTCATTGTGGTGATTCTTTTCACTTTACTTCAGATTGCTGTAATTAAGAGACACTCTTACCATATCACATTTGTCTTCCAGATATGAGATCCTGACTCCTAATGCTATTCCACGGACTTTCATGGATGGCAAACAGGCATCAGAACTCATGGTGAGTCATTTTCAGTAGCTGCAAAAAAACAACATACTTCTTACTGTCCGATAAACTGTAAATCTTAAGCAGCTGTTTCCTCATGTAGATCAAAGCTCTGGAGCTGGATCAGAACCTGTTTAGGGTGGGTCAGAGTAAAGTCTTCTTCCGAGCTGGAGTCCTGGCTCACCTGGAGGAAGAAAGAGATCTAAAGATAACAGATACAATCATACGATTCCAGAGCGTCTCCAGAGGCTACCTCGCACGCAAGTATGTAAGAAAAAACATTAGCAAGGGGAGAGAGGGGTGTTGCAGAAGCATTTTTGTCATTTGTCACCTGCACTGGGCTCCCTGTTATTTTCAGGTCTGTGACAATAAAAAGGTGTCAAACATTTTAAATGTTGGGTTTTAATCTCAAGTCAGCAATCATTTATTGATTTAATGAAACAAAACTCACAGGAGAAGACAAACTTCTAAAACTGTGCTGTAGCAGTGCTCACTTGCCGCTGTTTAGGAAGCAGTTTTGTATTTCGCTCTCAAAGAAGCATCAATATTAAAAAAAATGGTTTTTGGGTGAAGATGAACTAATGGGTAATACTCTTTCATTCTTGCTACATTTCAGAGCCTTTATGAAGAAGCAGCAGCAGCTGAGCGCGCTGAGAGTGATGCAGAGGAACTGTGCTGCTTACCTCAAACTCAGGAATTGGCAGTGGTGGCGACTGTTCACCAAGGTACTGTGCACATAACAACAGTAGACTACACTACACATGAAATATGGACATATTTTGAAAAAAGAAACTAATAACTAGTTGGCACAGGAAGGACAACATTTCATATCTCAGCTAACGTTAAGTAAAAGTACTAACTAAGGCAAAGGCACTGAGTTCAGAACCTGGTAATAAAAACGATATGACTTGAATTCTTTGACAAATGCTAGAAATAAAATTCTAAGAGATTTAAGAATGGGGTGATACTGTACAGTGACCTCTGACCCTTGTTTCTTGCTTCAATGAATTGTAGTAATATACATACCAGATACCATATAAACAGGCACTGGATTAGGAGATGAAAACACAAAAAGCATGTGTCTCTGTACTTTGTGTATGATTAAATCCAAAGAAATGTGTTAGTTCATAACATTACTAAATTGCACATCCAGCATCTACATTGTGCAGGCTTTCTTCCATTTCAATCGTGTTCTTTGCCTACCAGGTGAAGCCCCTGTTGCAGGTGACCCGGCAAGATGAGGAGATCCAGGTTAAAGAAACCCAGCTGCAGAAAGCCAAGGAAAGTCTCCTCGTAGTCGAGCAGAACTACACCGAGCTAGATAGGAAACATGCTCAGGTAAAGAAACCTCCACCCTGCTTCTGCTGCCTGTCCACTCCTCCGCAGGAAATCATTCCTCTTCTGCTCCCTTTTTCACACTCTAGCTGTTGGAGGAGAAGGCAGTGCTGGCTGACCAGCTGCAGGCGGAAGCTGAGCTGTTTGCGGAGGCAGAGGAGATGAGGGCGAGGTTGGCTAGTCGGAAACAGGAGCTGGAGGAAGTGCTGGGCGAGCTGGAAAGTCGACTGGAGGAAGAGGAGGAGAGAGGCGTGCAGCTAACCAATGAGAAAAAGAGGATGCAGCAAAACGTACAGGTACTTAATATTCAAGTGAGCTCTCCAAAATGTACAAACTGAACAAACAAGATGAAGTTTAATCAACCCTTTCCTGAAAATTGTTCAATTGTCGCTCTGTGTCAGGACCTGGAAGAGCAATTAGAAGAGGAGGAGAGTGCAAGACAGCGCCTCCTGCTGGAGAAGGTTACCTTAGAGACCAAAGTTAAAAGCCTGGAAACTGACCTGATGAATGCCGTGGAGCAGAGAGACCGTTTAAGCAGGGTGGGCATCACACAAAAACTGATATTCTGTGTGTGACTAGTACTGAAAAGATATTTTCATTGTAATAATACCAGCCCACATACATAGAGAATTATGTATGTGGGCCATAGAAGTGTTTTTTCTGTTAAATGGAAACATATATAAGCATTTACATGTTTATACTGTATATGCAGCATAAGCTATAATGTTATTTTTATTTGAGCAGGAGAAGAAACAGTTGGAGGAGCGTCTAAGTGAGGTGACTGATCACCTCACTGAGGAAGAGGAGAAAACCAAAAGTCTGAACAAACTCAAGAACAAACAGGAGGCTACTATTGCTGACCTAGAGGGTAACTGTCCTATGTCAATTCACAGGCAAACTAAAAGTGTAGTTGTGTTTTTAATTTAATGATCATCATTTGATTTATTTTCATGCTGTGAAGCTTGCAGAGAATTTTGACTGAAGAAGATATGGTGCTTAATTTGTAAATCAAGAGGTCTAGGAACACAGATGTGGTGCTTTTGCAATGGGTCAGGGGAGAGAAGAAGTAATGGAACAAATAAAAAATCCACAGTGCCTTGAGCACTTTGAGAAAAGAAAAACTGCCATCACAAATAATTATTAAGTGTTACTTTAAATTTTCACTATTATGGACAGTGTCACATACATACACTTTCTAATATGGTCGTATTCGGACCACATTTCATAGCCCATACGCTTAGCTGCAGGGTTTATATACAAAGATATTTGTGCAACAATAAACAAGGGTATCCTAACTAAAATGATGGTGACATTAGCACACATGTACAGAACCCGTGCTTCTGGTGTCACTGCTTTACCTGTCCTCTCTGTATATTGGATACATACAAATAATAACTATTTAATGTGACTTTAATGGGAAATAACACATTAACTGATCGAAAATATTGTACATAATTTATTTACTGATCTTAACAGATGTGTGTCAACAGATAATATTCCTGCAGAATCCAACAAATACTTATTACTGACTATTATTATGTATTCTTATTTTCAGATTTAATCAATAAAGAGTTAAAACAATTTTCACAAAAATGAAAAGATAATTATGAAACATATCTCAGTATTAAGCAAAATAAGTAGCACAATGATTTTATCTGTATGTAGAGGTATCTTAACCCTCCACTTAAAAAGTACAAAGCAACTTGCACAACCTTGTCATTCTTTGCCGCAATTCATCAGTAGTTGACTGGTGGTTCACCACTAATCCAACTTTGTCAATAATTTTAGTATTGAACTTTTGCATTCTGTGATACGTCACTGCAACAATTGTGTGCAGAACGTCTAAAACGTGAGGAGCAGGGCCGCTTGGAGCAGGAGAAGTGGAAGAGGAGGATGGAGAGCGAGTCAGTGGACGCCCAGGAGCAACTGTCAGACCTGGGCATGCTGGTGGCTGACCTAAGGGGCAGTCTCGCTCAGAAGGAGAAGGAAATCACCACCCTGCAGGGCCGGTGAGACATAGGAAAATGTAGCACCAACAAAGTAATAGAAATTAAAGTTTTTCATAGATTTTCCCCATTACATCCATCCCTTAATTTTTCCATCATTCTCGGTTCCTCGCAGGTTGGAGGAAGAAGGAGCACGTCGCGCAGAAGCACAGAGGTCCCTGAGGGAGATCACATCCCAGGTGGCTGAACTGAAGGAGGAAGTGGAGAATGAACGAGGAATGAGAGAAAGGGCGGAAAAACAGAGGCGAGACATGAGTGAAGAGTTGGAGGCTTTGAGAACTGAGCTGGAAGACACTCTGGACACAACAGCCGCACAACAGGAGCTAAGGTCAATGATGCATGAATTATAAAATTTAGGCTTGAAAATATAAAATTCCCTTATTGTGTTTCTGTTGTAGGATCAAGAGTGAAAAAGACAAATTATTAACATCCCTTTAAACGCTTTCCTCTTCTGTCTATACAGGTCTCGTCGGGAGGCGGAGTTACATGACCTCCAGCGCTGCGTTGAGGAAGAGACACGGCGCCACGACACACAGCTGTCCGAACTTAGAGTCAAACACAGTGCTGCCATAGAAAACCTCCAGGAACAGCTGGACAACAGCAAGAGAGTAAGACACATTAAAAACATGCACACATGTGAGAATACGCTGGGTTTCTTCATGAGTTTTCTTTCATGTTCTCCTTCAGGCACGTCAGTCACTTGAGAAGGCCAAGGCAGTTCTGGAGGAAGAGAGGCAGAACTTGACATCCGAACTCAAGAGCTTCCAAGCAGGACGCACAGAGAGCGAAAGAGGCCGCAAGAGGGCCGAGAGTCAGATGCAGGAGCTCAATGCCCGACTGGCTCAGGCTGACAGAGAGAAGGAGGAGAGGGAAGAGCGAGTGCATAAGCTCCAGGTGCAAATGCATCCAAATGCTGTTAAATTGGTGTTTGTTGTTTTGCTGCCTTACTGCTTCAGAAAATAATCTGATTTGGCTTCTGCAGTGAAAAGTTGCTTTTGTATTACGTCTGAAAAATCTAACTTTTGTTGTTTTTCTTTTTTTATCAGTCTGAGATTGAGACAATCTCCAACAATTTTTCTTCCTCTGAGACCAAATCCCTTCGGTTTTCCAAAGAGGTCAGCAGCCTGGAGAGTCAGCTGAACGATGCAAAGGTAAGAGAGTGAAATACAGACCAGGGTTGGCTCATTTGTGATGGTAGGAGGTTGTGGTTTGGTCTATAGCCACAGTCACTTAGACAACATTCTTTAAAATGTTGTGCTGCTTTAATCAAAGAAAATAACACACACGAGCTCCTCTTGTCTCTTCTTCTCTTGCAGGACTCGCTGCAGGATGAAACTCGTCAAAAAATGGCTCTGACCTCAAGGATGCGAGCTCTGGAGGAGGAAAAGAATGGACTGATGGAAAGACTCGAAGAGGAGGAGGAGAGGGTCAAAGAGTTAACCCGGCAGATCCAGAATCATACTCAGCAGGTGAATTAGCAGGCTTTCTTTGTCTCTGTCAAATAGATTAGTTAATCAGTGCAATAAAAGATACATACATGTGACATTTAAGTATCTCGTTAACTGTATCTGCTCCACCCCTGCAGCTGGTGGAACTCCGTAAGCAGTCAGAGGAGGTGAACACTGCGGTGGAGGCCGGGGAGGAGATGCGTAGGAAACTCCAGAGAGAGCTGGACAGCGCCATCCAGAGGGAGCGACAGAAGGAGGAGGAGAAGGAGAGAGTGGAGCGACAGAGGGAGCGACTGAGGGAGGAGATTGAGGACATGACACTTGCCCTGCAGAGAGAGAGACAAAGCTGTACGGCCCTGGAGAAGAGGCAGAAGAAATTTGACCAGGTCCAGACCTCATTGCTTTGCCTTAATGCAAATTAAGTGAGTAAATATTCCTGAAATGTCTTCCAGTGACCTTCCAGACCTTCTGTGTGCTCTCCCCAGTGTCTGGCGGAGGAGAAGGCAGTGAGCGCTAAGCTGGCAGAGGAGAGAGACAGAGCAGAAGCAGACAACCGAGAGAAGGAGACGAGATATTTGTCACTATCCCGATCTCTGCAGGTAGGCTAACGAAAGCAGACAGCATTGTTTGTTATGTAACTGCGACTGCTGTGAATAATCTTTAACTATGTTTCTGTGCGTAGGATGCCCAAGACCAGAGGGAAGAGCTAGAGAGGGCCAACAAGCAGCTTCGTCTGGAAATGGAGCAGCTTGTAAACCAGCAGGATGATGTTGGCAAGAATGTAAGAATCTTCAGCTTTGACTCCCTCACTGTTTCTCTGTCTTAGTCTTCAGTGAGTCAGTGTCTCACCTCTATTACATCTTTAGGTACATGAGCTGGAGCGGACCTGCAGGACTTTAGAAACAGAGGCCCAGAGTCTGCGAGTTCAGACGCAGGAGCTGGAAGAGGAGCTGTCAGAGGCGGAGAACTCAAGGCTGAGGCTAGAGGTCACCCTGCAGGCGCTCAAGGCTCAGTTTGAGAGGGAGTTAAGCTCCAGCGAAGAGAAAGGACAAGAGAAGAGGAGGGCACTCAGCAAACAGGTAAAGAGGAAGAAGAGAGGGAATCACAGCTGTTCCTGCTGTACCTCTTTCTCTAGATTATGGACAATTTTTCTTCTTATGCAAGGTGAGGGAGTTGGAGATCCAGCTGGAGGAGGAGAGGAGTCAGCGGTCTCAGGCCGCATCGTCCAAGAAGCAACTGGAGGCAGAGCTGCAGGAAACTGAGGCCCAGCTGGAGACATCCAGTCGTGGAAAAGAAGAGGTTGTGAAGCAGCTCCGGAGGCTGCAAGTAAGTACGAACAATTTCCCACACATAAACATTATTTTCTTCACTTCTAAATGGCCTGCATTTTAAAAAGAAAATCTGCATTTATCGCAGGGTCAAATGAAAGAAGTTCTGCGTGAGTTTGATGAGACCAAGCTGTCTCGAGACGACATTATTACACAGGCAAAAGACAGTGAAAAGAAGATCCAGACACTGGAAGCAGAAGTCCTGCAGTTGACTGAGGTTTGTGCACTTAAAAAAAGAGCCAGCAGAAAACATGCCATCCTTTCAAAGGATATGAAGCACTTTGTGAACTCCTGCATGCATAAATATGTCCGTTCAGGAGCTTTCTGCATCTGAGAGACAGAGGAGACAGGCTCAGCAGGAGAGAGACGAGATGGCTGATGAGATGGTCAACAGCAGTTCTGGAAAGTCAGTGTCACTTAGCTATGGAGATACTATGTTTTATCACTGTGTTATTGATTCATGAACTGATACTCTTATGCAGGACGGCGCTGTATGAAGAGAAGAGGAGGTTAGAGGCACGAGTCAGTCAGCTGGAGGAGGAGCTGGAAGAGGAGCAGAGTAACTTTGAACTGCTCTCAGATAGACAAAGGAAGACTGCTCTGCAGGTACAACGGACATATGGGTGTGCACACACACTCACACGTGTGACATACATGCATGTAAGGTCACGTGATGATTGGTGCTCTGCTCGTGGTGCAGGTGGAGACCATGACCGTGCAGCTGCAGGGAGAGAGGACCCTGGCCCAGAAGGGAGACGCAGCCCGGGAGCAGCTGGAGAAACAGAACAAGGAGCTGAAAACCCGCCTGGGCGAGCTGGAGGGCGCAATGAGGGGCAAACACAGATTCAGCGTCGCTTCCCTGGAGGCTAAGATAGAGTCAATGGAGGAGCAACTGGAGCAGGAAAGACAGTGAGATGATACACACATCAGTAAAAACGATGGACTTAAAAAAATGACTGCATTCCATTCATTTTTCCTTCCTTCTTTTCCTTAATTTTTAACAAAAAAACTTAAATTTTTTGATTTTACAAAGTGAATTTTTTTAATTTTATTTCCTGCAACACCTGAAAATTAAAAATGCATGATGCATGAAATAGAATCTAGCATGTTATATAGATATTATGTAACGGCACAACAGGCACCATCAAATTTAATGTTAATCTTCATATAATATTGCACAGTGTTAATTAAACTTACTACTTTTCAGTCAGCTGTTTCCAGCATTGAGACAAATGTGGAAAATTGAATGAACAATGTTCTAAAATAAACTAGCACAACTCCTCTAAATGGAAGTAAGAAATATTATATATTATACTTACTCACTGTAACAGAAAGCTTATAATGAACCTTATTTTAGGGAACGGGCCATTGCAAGCAAGCTGGTGCGGAAGACAGAGAAGAAGCTGAAAGAGGTGATGATGCAGGCAGAAGACGAGAGACGTCATGCAGACCAGTACAGAGAGCAGGTAAGAAAACTGACAAACTTTATCTGCTAATGGGAGCCACAGGAGGATACACAGGAATGTATAACAGAGCATCAAATAATCATTTAATGGGGGTCAAGTCTGCTGTAATTGTTCCTCATAGCACAAAGGGAGTGTTAAAATCATCCTAAAATGAGCGATTTAGCCAGGTCAATCCAGCCTAATCCTAATCCTTCCCCAGAATCTGTGCGTTCTTTGGGAAGGTAGAGTGGATTCCACTCCCAAAAAATAAATCCCTCAGCCACAGCTAAAACACTGACTCTCCTCCCAAAACATCATTTGTTATAATCTGCCAGCTTTAATCTGACTCCTGATTCCTATTAATCCTCTTGCTCACAGACTAATCTCTCTTCTATTATAAATGTGTCCTCTACTCATCTTGTTCTGCCCTGTCTGTCCTTCCTCTCCTCTTCCCCTCTTCCTTTGCCCCTTTCCTTCCCTCTGCAGTTGGATAAGTCAATGGTACGTCTGAAGCAGCTGAAGAGGCAGCTGGAGGAGGTGGAGGAGGAGAACTCTCGCTCCAACGCTGAGAGGAGGAAGCTGAAGAGGGAGCTTGAGGAGCTCACGGACAGTGGCCAGAGCATGACACGAGAGATCAACTCCCTCCGCAGCCAGCTCAGGTAACCACACGTGGAGGCTGGTATGTGTGTTCATATTTCTGTGTCGAACTTTCAGTATTTATTCTTGTGTTGCCTAGTTGCTTTTACTCGTTCATTAACTTGATTTGATTTTTTTGCTTTGCTCTTTTGTTGGTTCCTTTTGTTTCCATCTAATACTGATACACTGTCCATCTGTCTCCGTCACACCCAACACTCAGCGTCCCTGAATGGAGAACAGATAAGTAGGTCACTGTGTGTGTTTATTGTTTGTATGTGTTTGTGACTTAATACACATGCACAGTTCATGTAGTACATGTGTTGAAAGTTTTTTTTGTTTTTTTTTTACATAATGTGTGTCATTTATGTGATTTAATCATTTTTGTCACTTGACTTTTCACAAGCGTCTTTAAACTCTTGTTTTTCTACTGTTGATGTTCTCCTGAAACAAATAGCAATGTTAGCAGTTGTTTAAAGGATATGTCATTACTCAGTAATTGGTAGCAAATTGTGAGTAATGTAATGTATCTAATATGTAAAAAACACTTTGCAATGAGGGCACATCAATTAATATTAGTTAATAGGACAATAAGCATTTACTAACAGTTAATTAATGTGTCATGTAATAACTAACAGTCCTCATGTTAACTACGACACTTAATAAATCGTTTCTAACCATACTATTAACATTAGTTAACACAGTAATGCCGATTAACGAACGGTTAAATAATAGAATCAGAAGCATTTTGACACAAATAGCCACTTAACCTTGCCTTAAAAAAAACTTATTTTAACCTGGATGAGCCATTTATTAATGCTCATTTTGACCCATATTGTAAAGTAGAAAACATATCCCTTAAATGGCACCTAATGGCATGGTTTCAAACTATTTAATAATGTATAAATTAGTATCTCAGATATCATGAAGACTGATTCTAAATGATTATTTGGTAAAAGAAATTAACTGTTATTAAATGCAGCAATATTACTTATTGCTGCATTAACTAATCTATCCTTATTATAATATACAAATATGAATAAATTATATGCATTGAATATTTACTTTTAAAATAATTAACAGATGAAAGTGAAATGTAATCATCCTTAGTTAATTAATAGTAATTAAATAGTTTATTTGCAGTTTTGAACTTACTCCAAGTCAGAGGACTAGACATGTATTTTTTCACAACAGGTATACAGAAGAGAGCATTGCAATTAGGGGTTGCTAGATAAAAAAGAGTTTTTCTCAAATCTGTTCATATTGTATCTTTTAAAGTTTGAAGAATTAGTTAGGCCCAGTTTAATCTAAAGATGTTTCCAATGAGTTGCTTCTTGGAATAATAACGTCTTAAGGAATAATATATTTAAAAAAGTGCTCACACTGCATTCTCTCTCATCCAGGCGTGCTCCACTACCACTGTCCATACGTACACGCAGAGCGCTGGTCGATGACCTGTCCTTGGAGAACTCCGACTCGGAGGAGCCCCCGGCCTCTCCGACGCCCTCCTCTGGACTCCCGGGGACCCCGACTCCCTCCTCAGAACACAGCCTGGACCCTGGACTACCACCCTACAATGTCAACAACACAGAGTGACGCACCCATAGACTCCAACATAACGGACACACACGCACATACACAAACACATCTGCCTCTCAAAGCCTCGACTACTCAGCAGTGAAGGAGTGACACGCAGACAATACATCACACTCTGCTTTATAAAAGTACACTTAGGATGTAAATCGGGCGCTCTAGCTATTAAATAACTTCTCTGAGCAACAAGAAAGTGTAAAAATTAGACTTTACAAACTGGCAAATTGAATTGACATTTATTTTGTAACACTCTTACGTAAAAAAACAACAAAACAAAGACTGAAAATTTCTACATTACTGTAACGCACTTATTAGAAAGTAAAAAACATCTGCCAGAGTTCAAAAGGTACAGTATATTATTCTAAACCAGTGACATGATGCTGTACAGTGAAATGCAGGACAGAAAATCTTATTGTGATTATGTCTTTTACATTAAGGGGTATTTGAAAACTAAGCCATGTTAAACCCTTTGATGAGTATATACAATCTGATTTTACACAGGCCTGCTGGATGGTGAAAATACTTCTGAGCGGTATTAAGACAATCCATACACGTGTTACAATAATTTGCTAGCCAGAGATTTTAAATTACACATGCGAAACGAGGATTCATCCTCTTTCTGAGCATATGCGTTAAATGCATATGTGATTTCTGCCATTTTCATAGGTCAGTATTAATGACAAATTTGTAATAATCCGTCAAACAGAAAGATAAAGCAGAGGAGAGCAAAGAAGAAAAAAATGGCAGTTGGAAATCAATATATAATTAACCTTTTAATGAAAATTGTTGATCCAGTGAGAAGCATTGTTGCATAATATATCTCATTTCATACAATTTGTCCAAATGTAGAGACACAACCATAAAAAGCAGCCTCTGTGCAGTATAGCTGCACTGGGGTTGAATTAAGTGATAAATCCTAATTCCATAGATTAGAAACAAGGTCTTGTTAGACAAAACAGTAGACATAAGATTTAGATAATTTCTTTAGCTAAAGTTTTAACATATTGTTTAATGAATCTGAATTTGTATAATTTATATCCAATGTGAACGTAAGTTATTGATTGCAGGTTATTTTCTGCACAAGTGTAGGGGAAAGCATGTTTATTATGATTATTTCGAGTCCTGGTGGTTCAGACTTTGCAGTCAGCATCACAGCGTGAGGTCTCAGAGGGAGATTTGCATGGAGAGCTTTTCTGCTGGCAAACTGGTTTAAGAGTGTCTACCAAAACAGAAACATCCTGTTGTGAACTGTATCCCTCAATCTTTATGTTCAGAGTGAAATAAAGTGTGAATTTTTGTTGTTTTGAACTGATAAACACAACGCGATTAATTTTGACAGCCATCTTGTTCAATGTGATTTTGCTTTTTACACAGTAACTGTGTTCATTGAAGGCTTTTTTGTGTTTAACCAAATGGTGGGCGTATGGATGAGACAAAGGGAATTAAATTTTAGTAAACGTAGAGTAGCAATAGAATAGATTAGACAAGACGAGTAGAGGCTGGTTTGGTATTCTACTATTATCTCTGTCGGAAGTACTAGTAGAATACTCTCAGTGTCCTCTCTCCTCACCGTTCCTGTGTAGAAGACCGTAGAATAACTTAGCATGAGACTCAGAAAAAGTTCAGATTCAGTAGCGTTAGATTAAAGAATGACAACGGACGCACTGAAGAATAATTTTTTTTTTATGACGCTAATGAAAAGTCCAACAAAAAAAGTAGATTTCTTTCAAACTTTAAACTCAAAATGATATTTTTGTGCGATGGCAACTAACCACGCACAGCTTAATGACCCTACTGTGGGACAACATATTGTTTTTTCTTTAGGTGAAACATCTGCATTGTTCTCAGTGTGTTTCATTTATAGTTAACTTTACTTTCTTCAGAGCCTGTTTGCCTGTCATCGCTTTTAGGCTGTCCAAGAAGTTAACAGGATGTCTGCTTTTTGACATACAGTCAGTAAGCAATGTTTTAAAGGGGCAGTTCAACTGTTTGGGAAAGTTTGATCTCACTGTTGTGTCTGCAAGGTAGAAGTGAGGCTATAGCAAGTAACTAGTTAGCTTAGCATAAGGACTGGATGGTAAGGAAAACAGTCAGCGTGTCTCTGTCCAAACATGACAGAATAAACCTCACAAAACCTACCAATACACATTCTATCTATGTGTTTACATCTCTGTTTTCCCAGCATTTTTGTGCACTTTAGAGGTACCAATAGGTGGGTTTTGTTGCCTTCAGCCAGAGCCAGGCAAGTTCTTTCCCAGTTTTTCCAGTCTTTGTGCTAAGCTATGCCTTCCAATAGTTCTTTTGGCTGTAGCTTATGTATGATAGAGGCGTAAAAATGGTATGCACCTTCTTTAACTAACAGCAAAAACAAGTGAATTCACCTATTTCCCAACAACTGTTCCTTTAAGTTATAAAGAATGTCATTGGCGCTTTAACTTTCATTTGAAACAAAAGAAAGATAAAGATTGTGTCACTGAACTCACAAATGTTGTTTGTGGAATTTCTCTGAATGTTTTCTTTTCATTTTGATTATGTATTTAAACATTATATGGATTATGATAAAGTTGGTGTTAACCATTACGATCACTGAACACATATGCCAGTTCAGTAGTTCCCAGTAATCCATCTCATTACTGCTTCCTCTTCCTTCAGTTTTAATGAAACAGCAATGCAAAGCCAACATCCACACTGTCAAAACAAGCAAACAATAGTTAACTTGTATTGATGTCCCATGTGCATCCATATTTGCTGACAGATTAAGCTTTATGTTTGGCACCACGATTCACAGTAAATGACAGGTGAAAGTAGATCAAACCAGTCCCGCTCAAGAGAGGGTTTAAATACCACTGACGACATATATTTAACACCCTAATAAAGGGTCTGATTTTTTATTTTCTATATGTATTTTTTTATTTTGGCAATATGCAAAGGATTTTGCTTGGCACATTGTTTTTTATAAGCTATTGTGTAAATGTTGCACTTTACACATGACTAGTGGAGATAAATACAGCTGGACCATGTCAGTATCACATCTGTAACATCACTTGTCATCGTGATGCAATCCGTCACACTGCACTGTTTACTTAAATGTTGTGACCTCCAAATGTCATATCAGCATCTGCAAATTGCGACATTGTACGCAGCTTCGTTGACAGAAATCTGAAGTGGCGTGGATTAAACTGCCGGAATGAGAGCGGATGAGGTCTGTTCATCTGTAGCAAGAGATGAGGCTGATGCTTCTCTCGTGGTGTTTATTTTCTTTCAGGTTTTTTTTTTTTGTTTTTTTTTTTATTGCGACTGTGGAACTTGAAACATTTTTGGAAAAATGTGTTTTATTGTTTTAGCCTTTTTTGTTAATGATGCTGTAATTATAAAACATCTAACTGGGGTAACTTTAATATATGTCATTGGTTTTGATCTTTGTGTTTCTGTGTGTTTATTCGAGTTCATACTATACGTTACATCACTATACTTATGCGCAATATTGAGAATATTATATTTACTTTGTCTGTTTCAATTTCATTTTACTTAATTCTACTATTCTATTTGTCTCAGAATGAAATATTATACCTTATACTGCTATCTATTTTTGTAAGTTATTTTAGAGATTTTACACAAAAACTTGCCACCAATTTGTAAACTAGGCATTTTTGTGGCTTAAACTACAAAACCATGTACACCATGTATTTAAAATCAACCCTACTTAACCCTCTCCAACTGTAAAATGCTGATCAGTAATAAGAATCCAGTCATATATAGTTTCCCATATAGACTTCAATGGCCCCGCAGGTGGGTATTATATTTTTATTGCGGAATAAAAAAAATCTGAATAACTTATACTTGCACACATAAACACATATGCTGTATACACACATTAGAAAACTGGAGTTCTTAATATTAATGCAGTATTCATTGTGTACCGGCATTATGAATATTTGCAGCTTATTTAAACATTAACATTTAATACAATAATATCACTGTAATCAATACACTGATTGAGACTCACATATAGCAAGAAACAGCTATGGGCAGACTTTACTGTAAATTTATAAGTTGCTGTTTATAAACACAAAGTGTGCTCTTCTTCCTCGGGTCAACGATGAGGAGATAAAAACAGAGCACAGTGGTGTTCAAGTAAGCCAGTAAGCTGATGAAGAGGAGCGATGTTGGCAAACAGCAGCACATCAGACAGATAAAACATTCACTGATTGTTTCACAGGTTCTAAAGCACAAGTAAACACGCCTACACTTCTTTGTACCATATTGACAACTTTGGTATGAATGTAGCCAAAAGTACACCACTCGCAGGGGCTGCTGTTTGCATCTCTGCTCTGCCCCCATTAAAATAGACACACACACATGCACAAATTATTTTTTTTTTTTTATATCCAGAATCTAACACTTGCCTTATTATTGGCATGGAGTTACACAGCCATTGCCCAAAGGTTGAAACATCTGGAATAAAAACAAGCAGAGGGTGTTGATACAAATACCACACACCTCAAGAGATATTGAGTCTATATAATGTTTATCAGTTTATCTATAGGTTTTTTTTCTAGGTTTAAATGACACAGACCTAAAAGACCTATTATGTTTGTGGATGCTGATTGTTGAAATAAGAAATTAAAAGCCAGAAAACTTACAAGCTACAATGTAAGTTGATGTTTCTGTTTTCTTTGATTTTTTTATGTTACGTAAATGACATTAATGAAATAAAAGAAATTCAGATTCATTAGTGTTGTAGTTTCCATACTAATAAATCCCAGGAAAAAAGTACACCACTCGCAGGGGCTGCTGTTTGCATCTCTGCTCTGCCCCCATTAAAATAGACACACAGACCTGCACAAATTATTACATTTTTTTTATATCCAGAATCTAACACTTGCCTTATTATTGGCATGGAGTTACACAGCCATTGCCCAAAGGTTGAAACATCTGGAATAAAAACAAGCAGAGGGTGTTGATACAAATACCACACACCTCAAGAGATATTGAGTCTATATAATGTTTATCAGTTTATCTATAGGTTTTTTTTCTAGGTTTAAATGACACAGACCTAAAAGACCTATTATGTTTGTGGATGCTGATTGTTGAAATAAGAAATTAAAAGCCAGAAAACTTACAAGCTACAATGTAAGTTGATGTTTCTGTTTTCTTTGATTTTTTTATGTTACGTAAATGACATTAATGAAATAAAAGAAATTCAGATTCATTAGTGTTGTAGTTTCCATACTAATAAATCCCAGGAAATGCTGATGCATTAAAGCATAAAATGTGAGAAAAATACATTCATGTAAGTGTTAATAGAAGAAAATAAGAATAAGCCCAGATTTCTTTTCAGCACCGTAGCCAGGCTGACTGAGAGCCATAATTCTATCGAGCCATTCATTCCTCTGGCCCTCAGCAGTAGTGATTTTATGAGCTTCTTTAATAAGAAAATTGTACATATCAAAGAAAATATCCTACACCTCATAGATTCCATTTCAGCAACAGGTAGTATAGAAACATTTATTAGAACTGATACACATTTAGAGAGCTCCTATCCAATTGACCATCGTGAACTAATTACAACAATATTTTCATCTAAACCGTCAACTTGTCTATTAGACCCCATACCAACCAGGCTGCTAAAAGATGTTTTACCCTGATCAGCACTCCTTTACTAACATAATCAATCTATCTCTCGTAACAGGTTATGTATCCCAGTCTTTGAAAGTAGCTGTAATTAAACCACTCACAAAAACTTAGTCTGGATCCAGATGTTCTAGCCTATTGTAGACTAATATCCAATCACCCCTTTCTCTCTGATTCTAGAGAAAGCATTAGTTAGTTATGTGACTTTATTTAGGCATCACAGCACAGAAACGACATTGATCAAATTTACAATTGACCTCCTAACTGCATCAGATGAGGGATTTGGATCTCTGTATTTGTTTTATTTGATCTTAGTGCAGCTTTTGGTGCTGTTGATCATCACATCCTACTACAGAGGCCAGAACACCATTGGCATTAACAGATCTGCATTAAGCTGGTGTGAGACCTACTTGTCTGATCGATATCAATTTGTTCATGTTAATGATGAATCATGCTGATATGATAAAGTTAGTCAAGGATTCCCTCAAGGTTCTGTGCTTGGACCGATACTATTCACCCTATACATTCTAAGGTTCCGTAAGGTAATGTTGTTAGAAAACAATCAATTAATTCTCATTGCTATGTAGACGATATACCTGGCAGATTAAACTCATCAGTTAGCTCAAATTCAGGCATGTCTTGAAGACATAAAAAAATGGATGTCTCATAACTTTTTTACTATTAAACTGACAAAATTAAAATAATTGTGCTGGATCCTTAACACCTTAGAGACTCATTATCAATTCTAGATGGCATTGCCCGTACCTCTAGCACCACTGTAAGAAAAATGGGTGTTATCTTTGACCAGGACTTGTCTTTTTGAAAAAAAGTTGAGGCGGTCTTCATTCACCTCTGTAGTATAGCAAAAATCCGGCACATCCTGTCTCAACATGGTGAAGACAAATATAGTTCACACATTTGTTCCTTCCAGACTGGACAACTGTAATGATCTATTTTCCGGCTTCACTAATAAGTCCCCAAAGACTCTTCCACGAATCCAGAATGCAGCAGCGTGTATACTGACAAGGACCAGCAACAGAGACCATATTTCTCCCTACTAGCTTCTCTGAATACAATTTGTCCCCACCGACAAAGCTATTAATGGTCAGTCACTTCCATATCGTAAAGAGCTCATCGTACCCATCACCCAACCAGAACCTTACGCCCCCAGGATGCAGGGTTACTGGTGGTCCCTAGAATCCCCAAAACTAGATGGGAGACAAAACCTTTAGTTATCAAATCCTCACCTGTGGAACCATCATCTAGTCTAAGTAAAGGAATCAGACACACTCTCTTCCTTTAAGAGTGGGCTTAGAATATACCTTATTGATAAAACTTACAGTTAGGGTTGGCCTATCTGGCCCCTACTTATGCTGCTATAGGCTTAGGTTGTTGGGGGGAGACATCCCATGATACACTAAGCTCCTCTCTCTGTCTGTCTCTCCATTTGCTCTACAAAATTGGCATATCCCAACAAAACATTATACTGACTTTACTTCTTCCCTGGAGTCTTTGTGCTTTGTCATCTCGCAGGTTTTTTATAGATTGTTGTCTGAGCAGCTGCTGTGGTCCTGCCTGACACCCACTGCCCATGTTAGGACAGAAGATCTTGTGACTTCGATCCTAGTCTGGCAAGGGATGTCACATCTGTACAGCTTGTAAAAGCCAACTCAAATTATTGTAATTTGTGATTAAATAATCGAATAAAATTTGATTTGGTTTGATTTAAAAACAGAGGACGAAGTCATAAAGGGAAATTATTATGGCACTTTAAATGTATACTATACATGCAGTACAGAGTACATCAGCCATTAACACCAAAAGAATAAATATTAGTGAGTAAAATGTCTGGGATGGATGAGGCGTCTCCGCCTCCTCCCACCGTACAAACGTTAAGCAATTATTAAGAAGAAGAAATTATTATTTTACTGGGAAATGACTACACAGATATCAAACATGGGGGCTAATTTTGCTTATCTTGCAGCTGGTGTTTTGACTTTCTAACCAAGTATGTCTTTTCCGTGTGCCTCCTGTGAAGTGAAAGCCAAATGCTGAGCCTGAAAGGTTATTAGCTGACATGACAGAAAGGGGAAAAAAAAAAAAAAAAAATATCAAGTGAAACAAAAAAAGATATTGATATGACATGAAATTAAAGAATCTGTTATTATATTAGATGAATGAATGCTAAATCTGTAAATTGAAGTTCATCTCGAACACAGAATACATTTTCCCAGTTGCTTTTTTCCATCTTTGAATTTTAATGTTTCAAAGTTAGAAAGATACTAATTATATGCAGCCCTTATTTGCAGCGTTCACTTCATTTAAATCTTCATTTTAACGTGGTGAACGCTGCAAATAAGGGCAAAATCCAAATGACATAACATACATAGAGGCGAAGGAAGCGATGAAACGTACATTTTCAGCAAAACCTTAACATTCAGAGAATCACTCTATGTTTTTCAGATACATTTGATAAGTATTGAACCACAGCAAGGGATGAGAGACATGTTCCTAGCAGTCCAGGGCTGTCCTGTCCTTTAAGATGTCGGTGAACAGCCAGTCATCCTCAGGTGGGGGTGTTGCTACGGGACGATCTTTGACATTATGAAGTGGGACACTGAATGACTGAGCAACACCCTCGAATGGTGTGCAGTTTTGGTTGTTCACTAGCATACAGGGACCGTCTGCCTGAGGGTGCTCGTACGTCTGCAGCTCGGTGACGTCGTACTGGTAGCTGACTGCCGTGGTGAGCTGGTCGGGGATGATGGAAGGCTTTAGATGTGACTCTGGAGCATCGCCATTTTGTTTCAGTGCACTCTCTATTTGGTTTATGGTCAGTCCCTGAACTCCCTGACAACTGTATTTTTCTTCATACATGCAGTCACCTGTCTCACAGTGCAGATACTCCCCCTCAGACCTGTCACTGCAGATCTTTTCTGTGAAACTATCTGAAAATCCAAACTTTTCGGCATCAAATTCCTGCCCAGCATCACCTTGGCATGCACAGATACTTTGAAAATATGCCTCTACATCCGCGTAGCCTCCTAAGTTCTGACTGAAAAGTTCCATAATGTCTGTCCACTGACTCTCTGACACATCAGCGATGTTCTTCTGGGCTTGTGTGCAGGCTGTAACGTCCGAGAACATTTGGATCGCGAAGTCACAGGAGTCAAATGACAGTGGACAGAACCCAGGAGGGAATTCAGTGTCGACATTTTGGCCTAAGAAGTTGAAACTTGAGTCCTGTTGAGTTATTTGAGATTCCTCTGAGATGCTCCGGGCTGACGTAAGCAGGCTTTCGCTGTCGTAAGACTCTATAGGATAAAGCTGTGACGTTTGGTGACAGTCTGGATGAAAGCTTTTAGACGTGAATTCAACCACTTGCTGATTTCGGTTCTCTTTTTTCGGTCCTGCTGCGCTTGGGTCATTTCTAATGTTGCAGGTGATTGTATTTGACTTAAGGTGTCGCTTCCAAAGATGTCCCAGTTCTGGCTGCTTCTTTTTACTGACTTCTACTTGATGTGAGCCAAAAGATGGATCACTTCTTGAGTTAGAGATGCCATCTGTAGCTGTGTTGACAATGGATTTACCTGGATCTTGCAGATAACCACCCTGGGAGGAGCTGTCTGACTGGTCGAGTATCTCTGGCTCCTGTGATGGTAAGTTCTTCCCCTCCTCCTTTGAATAAAGAGCAGATGCCAGCCGGTGGTTTGCTGCTTCTATGTCAGCGAACTTTCTGTTAAAAGACACAGGAAGGAGAAAAATGAAACACTGGGACATCTAATTTGCAAATTTTATTAAGGAAAAGAATTTTTCTTAAAAATTCAGAAAAAAATAAAGTAAAGTTTAGGAGCATATTTATATCCTTTTAATATCATCTGACATCAGTGCATTGTGACTGTACAACACACCTCTGAATCATGTTGTGCAGGAAGCGGC
>KV751362.1:2645904-2665827 GCA_001698575.1 Mola mola
CTTCGACGGCCGGTTCCTCCGAGGTTTTTGAAGGGTCCTCATCATGTGACCTGCTGCTGAAGTTACGAAGGTGTAGAGGTCACAGCCCCACGGGACTCCACGCTCCAGCCCCGGCTCAAGACTCACAGAGATGGATGGTTGCATGGCTGAAGGAGCGAGGGTGGGACTTAAACACAAAAGAGAAAAAAGATTTGAAATGACAAGAAAATGTGAAGAAAAGGGTGATTTATATCCGTTTAAGTGAACTGCACTTTGACTGATTAATGATGTAAGGAAATTTAGATAATTTCTTTCACTCCTACTGACCTTGATATGATTTACTTTTCTTTTATTTTAATCATGAACACAGCTATCTTAAAAATAAGGCAGTAAAAAAAAATAAGAACAACATCTACTGTATGTAGTTCTTCATACTTTACATTTCAGGAAGAAAAATTGTACTGAAATATGTTTATTTCACAGCTGTAATGAACGTATCTGTATATGAAGTTATGTATACAAAGTACGCATACAAAGCCTTTGCTGAGCTTCTAAAAAATAATTATAAAAATCTTTAATCTAAACTACAATGCTGTGTATGAGATAAGCATCACCTTCAACCAGCTGCAAAACATAACAGGATAAGCGGTAGAAAATGGATGGATGGATACTAAAATACTAATGCACATGTATATATTTTAAATGCAGCACTTTTCCATGTAATGGGGCATATAAATATTGTGGCATTGTTCCATCTACTTCTAAACGATCTAGCCTGTTTCTTACACCTGTACAATGGAAGATTAATAAATTATAATCTTAATCTCGGTAGAAAACATGTATAATATATTTACCTTGTTTGTCCTCGGGTGGCTGTGTGTCCTCCTGTATCTTCTTACAAACTGCACTGAGACAGAGGCAGTCTGCCCTCAGAGAGAGAGGAGCCGTGTTCATTTGTTCATGTACGTCGGTGTAAGCATTGTGAGTGTGCATGCTGCAAGATGAAGCGAAGTGACATGAGCGCTCAATGTAACCACAATGTTTGAATGAAACCCAACTTGACAAATAGATAGCGCGAGAGGAAGTGCGACACGATGAGAGGCTCTGAAAAGAAAGAAGCAATTATGTGAGAAGTCAACCGCCTATGGAGGTGTGGGCACACGTCTCCATTGTGTGCCACACTAAAGGCAGCTTGTTAAATAGTGGGAGACACAAATGCACCAGTTGAGGCGGTTAACAAGCCCTTAATTGATCAGCTTAAACGCTGGCCCTAATTATTACATTCTCCGAGGGAAGAGCTAAGATGGTTGCTAGTGCCTTTAATTGACCTTTGCAATTCAAAAGCGTACCTTTAGAGTAAAGAGTTTTACATATCTATGCCAGCAGATGGGCGACTAGAGGCTGTCACAAAGACAAGAAAGAGAAGCAAGGAATTAAAATAAAATCAAGTTTTATGTGCATCTTTTGATTTTTTTTTTTTTACATTTAGGCTCTTTTGTTCCCCATTTGAAGAGGATATCCAAAATTACTTTTCCCTTATTTTCAGTTGATTTACTTGTTAACATCCCATTTATACATGTAGTCTTTCCCACTGCTTTCATATTTTCATATGGTGAATTCAATTAAATAATAATGTTGGATTTTCAAATATGGAAACAGCACAATGTGACATTATTAAATATGGTATGAGGCACCTCTATTTCCAGTGTTTATGTATTTAACAAGTAACCTTTGGCATTTTGTCACCTATAAATTATCCACTTTTCTCAATTTGGGACAAAATGTATGTCCTTTCACTGAAAAATTGATCAGATCATCAATCAAACATATTTTTCTGAATTATTTTCAGGTATCTCGTCATTATCCAACGTCCACGAGTTGTTTGTTAAGTATGCTAACAGTTGCATTAACATTTGTCCATCCGTATTTTGAGCTCAGTCCAACCATGGAAAAATTAATATAGTTTGAGTCCATCTTGCCACAAGAATCTTTGAAACAGTGTTTAAAAAAAACTGCAATGTAAATAAATCATCCCTTACTCACTCACATGAGCCTCCACTATGTCAGGAGCATGTCACGCTTTGGATCTGGAGTCTGTTGATTAGGAATTTTGACTCTGATTGTAATTTCACCTTTATTTTCTCTTCACTCTCCTAAAATGAAAATTCAGTGTTACTTTATTCCAAGCAAGCGAGCATTGCAGCGGGAGTGGCGGCTATTTATAGTGACAGCACATGTGCTTCCACAGAGCTGCACTGCTAACGTCTTGCTGTGGTCTCAACACTTCACCGAATAAGAACAAATCTGCGGTAAGTGACATTTACTGTTTTACACAGCCGTTAGAGAAGATTCCTCAGCTGACAACATATCACCTGAATCACACTGTCATAAAGACAATGTCCTCTGTGAAGAGCTTTACTTTGTTGTCACGACTTTATCAGTCCGCATGTGGTGTTTTCTCAGAATCTTCTCCGGCAAGTTGATAAAAGGCAGAACTTTGACCCTGTGAGATAATCTCCCTCACTTGTAGAATAATTTCAGCTCCTCCTCGTCAACACAACCAATTGGAAGAGAGCTCGTGTCCCTTCGGTTTCAAGCATTTAGGGAAAGGGTGAGAGGAAAGACGCTGAAAGGTAAATTGAGCTACGTCTTGATTAAAAGCCATGAGGTGATTTGACACAAGCACTTAGAACACAATTGCATCGTCTGAAAATCCTCCTTGACATGTCAAAACGTAAGGCCAAAACTATCATGACTGACTTTAGATTGAATCCTCTCTCTCATCAGATTTAGCACCATGAAAAGGGCCTGGGCTGTGTTTAAGGCTCATCCGTACATCAGTAACGTCCTGGGATACACAACACTGTTTGCCTCCGCTGACCTCATACAGCAAAGTGTGCTGGGTGGGACACGCACTGCAGGATCCGTCTCAGAGGATGCAGGTGGCATCGACTGGTGTCAGATGGCACGAGTGGCAACTGTTGGCTTCTGTTTCCATGCCAACTTCAACTACCACTGGCTCAGGGGACTGGAAAAGATGTTGCCAGGAGGCGGAGTCAGAGCGGTGGCAGGGAAAGTTGTGGTGGATCAGATGATCGCGGCTCCTCTCACCATCAGCGCCTTTTATATTGGTAAGTGCATTGCAAAGCTTATTCAATAATTTTCTGTATTTTGTATTAATAAAGTTTTTCTTTATTTAGCAGTCTTATATTGTAAATGAGAAAAGCTGGTGTCTGTTGTGCTGTTCTTATTTTCTTAAACACTATTTTTCCCAATAGTCCCAGACTTTGTTGTTGTTTATCATTTTCAGTCCCTTTAATTTTCCACTTATGAACTTGAATTTCGATAAGATTTGTCTACAGTTTCCTAATACCTTCCTGGGAAGTCCAATCAGAGGCTGGGTTTGCAAAGACTCGACTCTGAAAATGGCTTTTAGAAAATAGTTCACCTTCAGAGAAAGAAAGAATCCTAACATCCAATTAGAAATGTTTGGGGGGGGGAGGTTTGTTGGGTGCTCTTGTGGCCTGGGTCATGACCTTCTGGCTGCTTGGGCCGGGGAGGGGGAGCTGTTGCAGCCTCCCTCGTCAACTACCTACAACATCCAATTACAAACTGACACACACACACACACACACACACGCACACACTATACAATGGATAGTTGTGTAGATGTAATTGCCTCATCAACACTACTGGGTTAGTCCTTTAGCACATCTCATCACCATTGTAAATATAATTGTAACTTTTTGGGCTCTCTCTTTGCTACCACGGTAAATACTATGGTAAATTTGCATCGTAAACCCTATAGTTAGTGCTGCTGTTGTTCCAGTAAGCTATTATAGTTATAATGGCGATCATTATTGCTGTTGTTGTTGTTGTTGTGCTCTTCGTGTTCCCCAGCCCATCTGTCCTCCCTAGCCTGTCTCTTTTCCCTCTTTCTATCCACTCTTTTGCCTTATGCCAACCAGTAGCCTTGCCAATAAAGTTAAACACAGATCTCAACAGGAGGAATATATCAGACTCCTTAATAACCCGGACAGGTTAAAAAAAAACAAAGAACAATTAGAAATGTCAATGGGACACCAATCGAGCTGAGTATTTTTTTTTAACAAATTGCAGAATTCTAACAGTTATTTATCCCATTTGTTTTCCAAAAAAAAGAAAAGCTAGTGTAATATGTGCAGCATTGCATAAAGCACCAAAACTTGATTAAAAGCAAAGCTATCAGATTGAAAAATTACTTTGGTCAAAGGGAAATTAATCCATACAAATAGTACTTGAGTTTAAGTCTTAAAATCTCTGATATTAAATACTCCTCTGATGTTAAAATTAATTTTCTAAGTATATATCAAATACATACTCACACATATATTTATATGTATGCACTATCTTGTACAAAACATGGTAATGCTTATCCTGTTCAAATTTCAGAGCCAGTATTCAACATTTTTCAAATTATTATTATATCGGTTTTAATGTACTTAAAGAACACATTACTGAGAAAGACAAGTTTCACTTTTGTAATGACTGAGCTGAAGCTGTAATGTTGTGTTTGGTGATGAGTCATGTTTTCTTACTGTTATTTTAAAGGCCTTTCATTGGAAATCATCAGTAGTTTTCAATACATCAATTTACTGCACTGGGTAATTGTTGTGACAAGTTCTACATGTAATGTATCTGTACCTATCAAATAAACCTTAAATTAAATTAACTGCCACTTGCATTAGTTTACAATAAATCAGAATAAAACAGTAAAACTGACTAATTTCAGTGCCACTTTTTTTTTTTTTTTTACTTTTCAAAAAAACAATAGAAGTAAATCAATCATTAAAAAGTAATCAAACAAAGGAAAATTCTTTATCTCCGGACAGGCATGAGCAGAATGTCTCTGATCATCTGAAGAAAGGCTGGAATCTTTTCTTCTTTTTGACTTCACCCCTGCTGACTGTCAGGTCATCCTCACCATCCAGGACTGCACTGACCACTGTTGGTCAGCAGGGGGAGTCATGGGAAAACTTCACTGGCAGAAAACTGGCAGAAAACCTTGTCCTAGAGGTCACGTTCAATTGATAGACAGCAGCAAGACACAGAAGCACACAGGGCACCAGGATAAATGGTATAAATGCTAATGAGCAAGCTTTTATATGTTCGCTCCTGCCCCGAACTATTAATGTCTGCCCAGAAACCGTCTGTCCCCACCCCCATGTTACAAGAAACAAAGTTGTTGTCGGTATTATGCCTTTCTCCTCCCACCAAGTCTGAGGAAGTTGTTTCCCACACTACTATGGATTTTATTCCATAGATTAGGGCCCTAAAGGAGAAAAAAGTTTTTGGTTTTTTTTAAAGGTTATGAAAATTGCATAATATAGTGACTTTAGCATCCAAACACCTAAAAGAAATGAGTGTAACATAATGATTCTCTTTTTGCATTCTATTTAACTAACAAAGCCTGGGGTCAAACTGACCCCAACGAACACCGGCTCATGCAAAATTTGTACAGGACATTGAAAAAAATAATCATGTTTATTTTATGTTTACTCAATTTTCCCTGTTAAAATTTGGAAAGATAATTTGATATGAAGCGAAAAAAAAAAAAAAAAAGATGTAAACCATTTATTTAGAATCATTAAACATTGAAGAGGGTGGAAATGACCCCAATCATAACAGGAGTGTTAAAGAGCTGTTAGCTTCAAGTCCCTGCACATGCTAGGGCTGTTACCAGTTGTTTGGGTTGATATCCATCAAGAGATGGAGGAAAAACTAAGGTTGTAATTTCATGAAACTAAACAGATGCAACATAGCTTACGCCACACTCGAGGAATGCCTGTCAAACAGTTTGGATAAATAGGATCGCTGCTGTGATGATGCTGTTGTCTTGTTGGACTACAAACCTCTTTTTATTCTGTTTTCATGGTCCTTGGATCATTGTTCAAAAAGTATCTGTATAAATGATTCCAAACTGACCAAAAATTTCTAATTTGGTCTTAGCTTTAGAATAAAATGTGTACCTTGTATCTTATTTACCTCTAATCATATATTAGTTATATATTAGCTAACACAGTAATGGCCATGAACAGTTCAAACAACCAAAACAACTTTGACACAGATGACTACCCAACACTTACCCTAATAAAGCATTTATTAACCAGAATTAAAAATGTATTAATGTTTTTGTTATATTTTTTGTAAAGTTTGAAACACGTGTTCCTTAAATGACACTTAATAGTAATGTTTTCATCTTTTGAATAATGTATGTACTGGTATCTGGTATCTAGCATGAACACGATTGTAAACAAGTAAATGATTTGCTGGCCAATTAGTTAACTGTTATTAAATACTTATTACTGCTTATGTTAATTAATGTATCCTTACTGTAAAGTGTTACCCTGCATTCTTTCATACTAGACAGACAAATTTGTTTTGAAAGTTTTTGACACTGGGATTTGGAATTGATCTCTGGCATCCTGGTGTAAAAATTGAGACTTCCAGGAAGAGGAAGGGAGCAGCGGACCGTCCTCTCTCCCTTCCTCTTCACTCTCTACACCGCAGACTTCAGCTACTGCACAGAGACCTGCCACCTTCAGAAGTTTTCTGATGACTCTGTAGTGGTTGGATGTATTACCAGCAATGATGAGAGTGAGTACAAGATTGTGGTGGACAACTTTGTTGTGTGGAGCAAGGAAAACCACCTACTGCTCAATGTGACAAAGAGGAAGGAACTGGTAGTGGACTCTAGGAGGACCAACACTTGGCGACTCCTGGTGGAGCTGTATGAGGGTGGGGGATTATGGCGTGTACTTGGACAATAAACTGGACTGGTCCAAACATGTGGATACTGTTTACAAAAAGGGCCAAAGCTAAGATCATTCCTGCCTGTTGCTGTCAAACTATAACTCCAGTCTACTGCAATCATCTGCAATATGTATACGGTGTATACTTACATGTATATATGTAATATCTTGTTTTTATTTATCTTGAAATGTTTATTCTCTAGCTTTCTTTCTTCCACTCAGGGGCTGTTGTAGAATGAGAATTTCCCTCTGGGGATTAATAAAGACATTCTGATTCTGATTCTGACTTGACATTATAGAAGCAGCCACTTTAATGTTTAACAGTACTTGAACACATATGTGTGTTTATATTCTTTCTTGTGCCCAACAATCAATAAAACATTCAGGATCCACTTCTATGTTTCAGGTTTAAGTTTACTTGAAAACAAAGATGACCCACTTGAAGATTGGAGACAGAAATTTTGGACATCTTACAAGGTATATACATATATACAGTCAAAGGTTGCCCTAAAATGACTTTAATTCTATTGTATTCTATTATCTTAAAAAGCATGTGTCTCTTATCTGTCTTCTGTTCTTCTTTGTAGACTGGAGTGGTGTTTTGGTCAACAATGCAGGTGAGATCTTGTGTTCATCTCATCATGGGCCACTTGTGGCCACTGTGTCTGCACACATACATTCACAGCTATGTATATATAAATAATGTAAGAATAACCTCCCTTCATCTCTTCTCAGGCAGTGAACTTTGTCCTGGTTCCCCCTGTGGCACGGACAATGTTTCTGGGAGGCATCGCACTAACTTTCACAATCTACCTGTGTCACCTTAAACAGTAGCATGGCCACAATCCTGAATAAACTTGAGATTATTGGCTCCATGGCCCCATCATTTCTTGTTGTCCTTTCTTTCTTTCTTTTTTTTAACCACTCGTGTGTTAACTACAAATAATGGGGCTTATTTAAGACAACAGTTTTGTTTTTTGTTTTTTTTAGGTTTACTGTGGAGACAAGGCAAACTTTCTGAATAGGATATTTAAACGTGAATATGATGATGCATCGGTGCCTGAATTTTATCATGCTGACCCTTGCGTTGATGTTTTCAGACACAGCAGAGCAGAGCTCTTGAGTGCTTATTTAATTACTGCTTTGTTGGAATGTATGTCATTTTCAGAAACAATTTTGTTAATGCAGATGCTGACATACAACTTTTAACCAATAAGGGGTTAAAAAAAAGATTTTGTTTTCTACTGGGCATTTTATTGATTTATTCTTCTTGTATAATCACCATTTGTCACATATATGCTGAAAGTGAACATATTTTTTGCACATCTCAGTGAAGAAAACTGTATTTTTTCACTGAGATGTGAAAATCTTCCATTTCTCTATTGTTGTCGGTCTTATCTTTGGCACACTGCTCATTCTACTTTTTTTTTCCCAAGTGTTAAAAATCCTTTTTGTTACACAAGACATTAAAGACACTGTAGCTCATGTATTTCTAGTTATAAATTCATCTTGTGTACATATATATGCCATTTATTGCGATAATATTAAAAAAAATGCCATGACGTTACTTTTAACATCATATTGATACTTTCATTAAACCCTCTGCAAATATTTCAGAGCAAAGAAGAATTTATGAACACATAACAAATTGAAAATGAAAATGTAGCCATTAGAACTTCAAGAACTTATCTTAGAATTTAGCTGCAGTATCTGGGGAAAGGGTTCTAACTATGGCTGATGGAGGGCAGCAACTTAACATTTTTGGTCTAATTTAAAATTTTAAAACATACCAAAAAATAAACATGGATTAGCTCAGATAATTCTTTATCTATCGATATTACCAATAATCCTCGAATGTTACTCCCTTGCCGTCTTTGCCACCGGAGGCAGCATCCTAAAGCATCTTGAGTAGTTTTGATTTTGGTGCCGACAGGAAGTGTTTACTCTGTAACCAATCAGAGACACGAGATTTCATTGCATTGTTTATCGCGAGACCTTGGCTCTTCCTTTTCCCTTTTCGCTCTGAGTCCAAGATGGTAGGTGTCGCTAGTAGAAAATTATAACGATGATATTCCAACTATCCACTACCATCCTCCGAATTAAAGCACATTGTTTTAAAATGGCAACTGTTACCGGTTTTAAAACATTATTTATGTGACAGTCCTGTTGTAATTTAGTGTAATTTCAATAATTCCTACTAGCTTAACCATTATGATATCGAGCTCCTTCACAGCTCGAGGTGGATTAGAAACGAGCTTCGGAGTCGGTTATGAATGTGGAATAATGTCTTAAATGTAACTTATATTTCCCTAAAGTTACCCTGTTAAAATTAAGAATTTAGCCATATCTAAAACAAGCTGTAGGCAGTTGTGTTCCTGTTAGCGGTTAGCTTCAAAGCGTCAACGTGTGAACCGGTGTGTTCTGTAACATTAGATTTTGAGCTGCCTGTTTAACTGAAAAGGCGTAACTGCAATTGATAAAATATACTTTTTCTACACACTGTTCTGACATCTCTGTCGCTGGAGTGTGTATGTAAGCTAAATGCTGTCATGCTTATCACTGTATAGTTATTACATCAATGTTCATCTGCTCACTTTTCAAGGGAGTTGACATCAGGCACAACAAGGACCGCAAGGTGCACAGGAAGGAACCAAAGAGCCAGGATATTTATCTGAGGCTCCTGGTCAAGGTAATTAAATTTTTCACATTTTGCCCTTCTTATCAGAATTAAGCCAAGTAGTCGTTCTTTCTTGCTATTATTGTACATCAAAATTCTGGTTTTGCAATTTGTCAATCATTCACTATGTTTAATTTTCCACTATTTTCTTAACCATGATGTTTGCCTCCTACAGCTGTACAGGTTCCTGGCCCGCCGTTGTAATGCCCCCTTCAACAAGGTTGTCCTTAGGAGGCTTTTCATGAGCAGAACCAACAGGCCTCCCATCTCCATCTCCCGTCTGGTACATGTTTCTCATATTCTCCACTATTGAGTTCTTTGGATCTTTTATGATATGTTTATTCTTGGAGTCAATTCCAATACTATATCACAGTCTTTGAGCATTTTTGACAGAGGACTTTTATTGATCTCCGTCATTATCAGTTTACAGTATTTGTTTTGCTTTGCTGTACAGATTTGCTTGTTAGTACACAACAAATACAGACTGGCACTGTTAGGGTCATTAAGGGGTTACTGTGCACGATAGAATACATGCTTGGTCTGTCATACAGTTAAGGGCTAACCGATAGACGTAAATATTTAATGAGAAAATGTGTGATATATGGTTAAACAGGATTGAGATAGGATTTGAAATGTTCTAATTGATCAATTAAAATTTATCATTTTGGCTCATTGTCATGTTGGTGTTGGCTAAAGACTTTTAGGGGTCTAGGGATTTTCTTAGTAGGAGAAATCCTGTTTCAATCAGTGAGCTGACAGCTTGGTCTTAAGTGCCACGATTGATCAGGAGCGATTAAATGCTTATGATCTATGTTTACTGAGGGATCTTTGAATTATGCTGCAGTGCATATGCTCATACACACATCCAAAGTTGTTTTGTCAGTCATCTGTTTTGACAAACTAGTGTAGTAGTGTAGTGTCTTAGATTTCTTTTCCTCCCAGCATGCAATGCAGCGTGACTGTACACCCTCACCTTATGTGGAAAAAGGAGCAGCCTGGATGGTTCGGTTTTGGTACTACTGACAAACCCCATTTACAGAATTTTCAGTGATAACCTTCGCGAATTGGATGGCAACACAAATTTTTTTTACCCATCACAAACGCCTAAAACCTAAATACCTAGGATATTATGTAAAGGACAATATTGACAAATACATTGTTGGAGGTTACAAGAGGAAAACAAAACAAAAAAACTCTTCACAAAGGCGTTTGGGAAACGAATTCTGTATGACTGGATGAGTCAGTGCTGGAAGGAGACAAATGATGCTGTGACATTGGCCTAGCCATGGAAATTATTCCCGTAAAATATGTGGAAAATGAGAGGCTCGAAAAACTAATCAAAATAGTTGATCAATCATATGTGATACCCAGCAATACAAATGAACTCTGCGTGACACAAGAACATTCAAAAGAGACTTCGGAGAATCTGATTTTTCTTCAAATTATTATGGTCTGGTTGCAACTCAGAACCTTATATGAGGCTGAGAATTTACTTCATGAAAGAATGGAATCTATGCAGTGCCTGTCTGTAAATGACATTGGTGCATAAAAAAAATAGAATATTGTTACTCAAGAAAAATGAATATTTAATCTATTTTCCGTTGCAAGCATTTTACTCTTAAGTTTGATAATTATGACATACAGCTAAAAGAAAATCTTACAATATTTCACTGACTGTAAACCATAAAACAAAAAAAGACTTGAAATTGTTCAGTGTAATGAATACAGAATGAGTTTAACTTCTTAAATGTGAAAAGTTCCATGGTATTCCAAATTTGAAATGCCACTACCACAAGGCCTGAGGGATGTGCCGAACTGTTGATGACTGAAAGATTACACGACTTGCCCGACCACACTGTGGGAGTAGCAAAATCACAGTATTTTGCCACCCATATTTCACCCATCCCTACAGTGATATAAAGAACTTAAAATCAGATATCACTGGTATTATGGAACTTTGTCTGTAGTAAATTAATTCTTTTGTACACGTTTGAATTGTTTTTTATGCAGTCTATCTTGCTTTCTGTGGCCTTCAATTTTGTTAAGTTGGGAATGACTTAATGTAGATACTTGATCAGTTTTTATTTGATTAACTTTTTACTGACTTGACACTGACATGGAAAGTATAAAAAAAAAAATTTAAGTAGTAGAAGAAGGAAATGTACTTGTAAACCTTATGTTTGTGTGATCTATTCAATACCTGTTTGTATCTTCTTTCTCATTTACCACCTTCTCACTTCCAGGCAAGAAGTTAAAGGTATATGACCCTTGTTGGTAGTGCAGGTATGTGATTGCTAAATGCTGATTTTGCTTCCTTTACAATCAGATCCGTAAGATGAAGTTGCCTGGCCGTGAGAACAGAATTGCTGTTGTTGTGGGAACTGTCACTGATGACATCAGGATTCAGGATATCCCCAAGCTCAAAGTAAGAATTCACTTATTTTTTCCTTCATATCAGAAAAATGTAATTCAGTAGTCAGAGTCTCGCATGGTCCTCATGTGTTTTGTTGTCTGACAGATTTGCGCCCTGAAAGTAACCGATGGTGCCCGCCGCAGGATCCTCAAGTCGGGCGGTCAAATAATGACCTTTGACCAGCTGGCATTGGCCTCTCCCAAAGGACACGGCACAGTGCTGCTGTCAGGTAACATGCTGATTTGTGTTTAAATGTGGCATCTGCTGAAAAACTACTCAAGTACTACAGTTTTGTTTGTGTGTCGGGGGAGGAATCGTTTAATGGTGGTTTTTGCTTAATTCCTTTTGATTATTGCAAGAGAATGGATGTATTTCTTGACTATTGTTTTAGCTACCAAATAGCAGTATATGCTTCAGTTATGTATAATTTGCACAACCAAAATGTTCAAATGTAAGTCCACATAAAGTTTCAAGTTTATATTTTGTTAAAATATAAAACGACAGATTGCAAGTAAAAACAAAAAGCCCTTATTTTAAGTTATGCCTTTAACTCAGCCATCAGTTGAAAATTGAATTCATCTGAACTACAGTACTCTAATCATTATTAGCACGTTCATTTATGAAAAATATAATTTCAAAGTGGGAATTTTATGAACATGAATAGGAATAATTCATCTGTTGTAATCTGTTTTATTTGCTATATTTGTGATCAGTAGCATTAACTGTGTTCTATAGGACCCCGCAAGGGCAGAGAGGTGTACAGGCACTTTGGAAAAGCCCCTGGAACTCCTCACAGCCACACCAAGTATGTTTACATTTATGTGTTTCAGTTTGATCCCAAATAAAAAACAGTGGTTAGCTTCTGGAAATTACACAATTACGTGGTTTTATTCAGCATTAATCAAGTCTATTTTCGTCACGTTATATTGTATGTCCTTCGCCCTGTGTTTTTCTACAGTCTTTCAATTTTCCTTTATATTCATTTGTTTACCTTTGTGTTTTTCATATGGTCACTTGCATCATTTGTTTCAGTACCTTATCCATAACAAATGTATTTAATATACAAGAGCTGTTTTCCTGTTGTATAATTGTGAAATGCCTATTATCAGGATGCTGTGTTTAATTCTGGCAGTTCATCAAAACACACACAGAATTTACTTTGTCAGTCAAAGCTGTCATACATTGTTGTAGTTTACAGGTGTTGGTAGATTTAAGAATCTGACATTCTGATTTATTGTAGCAGGAAATTCAGTGTTTAAAACTGACTGTTTTGGAAAAAGCTAACTCTCCAACCACACTGGCGAATGACAGACATGATTGCAGGATTCTGTGAACAGCTTTGGGCAAAATCTGTTGCAGCAAGGCAAAGAAAAACTGCTCACCTTTATTTGAAAAAATGCAATAGCGTTTTGAACACAAGCCCAGCGCAAACACTAATTACATAAGATAAATATAACACATTAAATGAGTAGTTGTCACTAAACAAAGAATTGTTTTACAACCAGATTTAAAGATGTACGGTTGTATTCTGAATTTGTGACGCCATCTTCTTACGTTGAATCGTTTGTCTTCCAGGCCCTACGTCCGCTCCAAGGGTAGGAAGTTCGAGAGGGCCCGTGGTCGCAGACCCAGCTGTGGTTACAAGAATTAGTCTGTTTTTCATGCAATCTTACACGAATAAAAGATTGACTGTAAAATAAATGAACTGCTGTGTTTTGTTGATCAGCTTATTGCAAATATTTGACCTTACTGACAGTAACACGGGTTACCTTATTTAAGGCGATGGCAGGGAAACAAAACATCACTTTCCCCATTTTTTTACTTTTCATTTCCATATATGTACCTCATGCCAGTACCTGCCATAACCCTGACGTTAAGAATCTTTGACCAATATTGATATGAGTTGGCCAGGAAGTACTTCTCTGTCAATGATTGGAGAATGTCGGTGGGTGTCGCAATGTTTTCCTTATCGCCATTGGATTTCCTCTCCGCTGCTCAAAGCTGCTGCTGCTGCGTCTCCAGGCACTTCCTGCACCGAGGCAGAGTTTTGTTCAAGGCAAGTGGCTCGTTAAGGGGTACTCAAGATGAGGTAATTTAGGACCTTTGATTTAATAATTTTACGTAGCTCCATTTAATGTGGAATCCACAGTGAAGTATCATTCTTAGAATTTACCATGTTTGTGTTAGTCATTTTAATAATCGGTCACAAGACGGCTGTTGGCTAACGTTGCCATGTACTGTTATTTTCGCCAACTTAGGGACCGCGACAAATGAGATGTAAAATGTCACTTGGAAGCCTGTCGGGGTACCGAATGGGGCGCCCACTCATTTTTAAAAGAACAAAGTTTTAACCACGTGGGAAGTAAACTTGAACTTGGGTTTTTAAGTTGATTAGCGAAATGCTAGCCACTGCTAACTGGCAACGCTATGTTGCGCTTTTCTGGCAGCAGTTTACTGTCGTTACTATATTCATAACATTAGCTAGCCGTCGCCAGTTCCTCTATCTAACGCAATTTCAGCTTTAAGCACTTTCTACGCAACGTACCTAGCAACGTTGAAGGCATCAGCCGTGATGAATGGAGCTTTGTGGTTCAGAAATGTACACAGTACAGTACAACTGCGCTAAGTCAGCTGGCTTGGAGCCTGTCAACCTGCTAGCTAACGAGAGTTGGACGCCATCGTTAAAGTTCAGTGGTTAGACGCTACTTTAAATCATAAGAAATGTTAGCTAAATGAGCTTTATAGACGTTGCATTGCACTTCGTATGGGAATGTTTACTGAGTTCAACCGTAAGTTGCCCGAAATACCTCGGAGTCATGCAACAGCAGCCTCATTGTTAAGGGGGACAAATTTAGCTATTATTATTTCTGGGTGTACCCGCCCTCCTTTTCAAGGACGTAAGGTGCAACAATGGGCATCAGTCAGGTCTCTTTTTTTGTGTGATTCATCCAGACAGGACGTCAGCCAAGTATTGATTTTGTCTGCACTACATCTTGAATAATATTTCCTGTCTGTTAAAAAATTTGAATGAAAGATGTTTCTAATTTCAAGATGATAGTCCAGTGATTATAGACTGAGGCGCTCATTTAAAGCCTGAGGAACTAGACCCTGGGTTGGGCCATAACTATCACCCGTCGTTCTCTCCATAAAACTGATATTGAACCACTTTTTATGAGTTATATAATCAGGAAACTTTTCCAGAACTCAAATAAGTAGTCTGAATCTTTTCCGAAGATGCCATGTTTGTGAAATGACCCCCAAACATGTTTAGTAGTCAGTAGGTTTGTCATTAGGTATGTAGGAAGGATTATTTTTTTAGGTTCGTTACAAGCTAATAAGTATTACAAAATGTCTATAATCCTGCGCTATTTGGGTCAGCAGTTTGCTGAATCGAAGTTCTACATTCAAATTGTGAAAGAGAGAGACTGTTTCCCCAAATCGGGTTTGAAAAAAAGCTGAAACATGAATGTATCACCCAGATGTGATCGTTGTCATGCAACTTTTCGGTCAAAGCAATGTCACGTCTCAGCAAAGCTGTTGAGGATGTGTGATTGTGAGTCATTAGGCACAAAGACTCACCTAAGGTTAAGGGTCATGATAGATCTGGTGTTGCTTGACCCTGTAACGATAATCTCATCCTCTTATCATGACCATTCTTTATACTCCCTTTAGTGTAACTGTAAAACTGTTATACAGATATATTTACCATTGCTATTTGAAGTGGTGGGTAAATTAGAGACAATTTATTCTATTTACTTAGTTTTAGGTGCTTACTTCTGTAATGTCAATTTCTTATGCATCTGCTCTAAACATATTTAGGTAGATCTCTTACATTTAAGTTTTGATATTTTTTTTTGCCCATTCTGCAATTGACTTTTGTCCTCCTCTCCTCCTTTGTTATTATACAGGAGCCATTATCTCTGGGAGGGAACATGAGGCTTGTTTCAAAGATGTTACCATGACATAACTATGGACCCTCCTGGAACTGTCACCTTTTTTGTCTTTTGTTTTGTTTTTGTTTTATTTTTTGTTGACTGGTCTTCACCTGACTTACCAATTTTTGTGGAGAACAGATAATGAAAAATATGTGAAACTTAAAGGGAAACACGCTACTGTCTAGAGTCCTGACCTTATCACTCCTCTTGTCTGCTCCATATCATAGAGATTAAACCTAACCACAGAAGTATCAAAGGTCTTGACAAAGCCTGTGCTTATCAAATCTATGTGACATTATGTTTGACCAACACCCATGATACAGAATACGTAACAAAATTCTGTAATCGTGCATTCATTTAATGTCATTTGTGTAGCCTCCTGTGTTTGTCGTATTCATACTCATTCACTTCAGTGTAATAATTTAAGGATTTTATTGTGTCTTTATTGTGACATAGCTGCTCAGCTGCCTGATGTTTATCACAGCAGGTGGCTTTAAGTGGTAAAAAAAAATGTCTTTACTTCTACAATCTTTGAAAAACACTTGTAATGACTGGTTTCGTCAGTCGATCATACACTATATATATAAAAAGTCCTGTTGTGTTTGAATGTGTTGAAGTGTTGCTTTTCCACAACACAGGTAACTGTAGAAGCTGATGACTGTTCAGCTCAAACTGATGGGAGCTTTCTCTATGTGACATGAAGTCTGGTCTTTGGTAGCTCTCATCTTCACTGGATAAATAACATTTAAACTGGAAGAAAATCATTTTACTTTTTAAATGATGACACACTTTTGGAATGGACAGACTGGAACAGAAACTGAGACTTTTTTGTGACTTAACTTCTTGAATTCAAGCACTGAAGAGGGAGAATGATTTTGAGGAGATTTCAGGGATAAAGTTTCAAAGATATTGTGGTTTTCCCCGCAGATCTTGCTCAAGTGGAACTTGCTGCCAAATTTGTCAATCCTCTAGCTGTAGAAGATACCTTAAGACTGACTTTAGCTTGATAAATCACCTCCATTTTAGCCGTAAAGATGCGATCGCCAGAACCGTCCTCACCTTCCACTGCAGAAGCCCTCCTTCATGGCCAGTTTGCTAGCTGGGAATCTAGCAGCAACAGCAACAATAACGGCTGCCCCAACAGCCCTGGTGGTCCAGGGGGGCTCTCCCCTGCTGCTTCTCCTACTCCAGCTCCGGCCTCAAACTATGCCTTGACCCTCACCCACACCCACATACACATCCAGCGCTTGTCACCACGGCCTGGGAAGGAAGCCCGTCTCCTGCTGCCTTTATCAGAGCTAGTAGGGTGCAGTTGCCCTCGTGCCCCTGCACCCCCTCTCTTGGTTTTGTACTGGTACCCGCCAGGCAAACGACGGAAGGGGGTGTCCCGGCGCAGGCAAGTGAGGGCCTACCTGGCAGAAAGCAGGCCTGAAGCTGAAAGGTGGTCGGCTGCCGTGCAGTGTCTGCTCAGAGAAGTGACCGTGACTGCTGACACAGGTAAGAGTGTTTCATTGCTTGTTCAGGTTTGGAAATGTTAGGTTGTTTTTAGGTAATAAGAGCATTGGTGATTGTGGAAACTCAGAGACACTACTGCATATATTTTATTACTGCAGACTGTTCTCCAGTGGTTTTAAAATTCATTTGAATTTCATGAAATTGGACCTTAAAGTCCTGTGTTCTCTCTTTTAAGGTGGTGTAGTAGTCGGTGGCTTTGTCTCAAGTGCAATATGGTTAGTTTACTGCAGATAATAGTGTGATTTACTTTCTGAACTTGAAACCATACGGTTACCTAATGCCGCCTTGATTTATACCTCCTTTGTAAATGCCAACCACTTAATTAACAGCTTAATGACAGAGTGACCCAAGACCTTCTGTATCTATAGCACACACATCTTGCAGTGAGGCATTGTAAAGGTGCTTAACACTAATACACCCAGTGGTGAATGTGAGACTGTATGAGAGATTTTTTTTGTTTGTTTCAAATACCTATTTTATTATGGAGTTTATTCATCAAATATTTATTTATTTTTTACCCTTATCTGTCTTATGCACACAGTAAGCATCTTTCAGTGTCAAATGTAGAGACAAAAAGGGTGGAGCTGCTGCTGCTTGTCACCCCATCTCATGTAGTCTTTCCCCCTGCATTTGTAATCAAACAGATTTTAAGGCCCTGCTCAATTTTACTTATATATGTGTGTGTGGGGTGGTGGTGGTGGTGGGGGTGTTCAGCTTTTTCTTAACGTTACCTCAAAAGTGTCTGCAGCCTCTCCCATTTTCTCCTGCTTTGTTCCTCATTATACCTCATCTCAAACTCTTAAATGTCTCTGATCTCTCTGTAGTTTTTTTTCTGTCTGTATCTCATCATATCACTATCTCCTGGTAATAATATCAGTAATAATCTTTATTTATAGGGCACTTTTCAAAGTCAGTGTTACAGTGTGCTGCAAGAACGCAGCAAATTAAAGTCACCCCAAGTAATAAAACTGCCCATATGTTTTAGATATCTAACATTCTTCTTTTTTGCACCCGTTCTTGCTCTGCCACTTTGAACTAATAGCTTTTATTCTTTCTCATCTTTCTATTCCATTTCAATTTTATTTGTACATTATAACTGGGGTCAGTTGGCTTTTCTGTGGATTTGCTTTGGGGTAGTTCGTTGCATAATCTAGGATTATCTCAGAGTGCAGTTATTTCATTGTTCCTGCGCCACTGGCACGCACCAACTACAGCCATACAAAATCTTTCATCTATTCAAAGCTCCACACCTGGGCACTTACAAGAGCAGAGGAACAGGAAGGTCACTGAATTTGCCTCTGCAAGTTGGACCTAAAATGAAAACGTGCCTCCAAAGTACAAGATGTGTAAACTGTAAGATGCAAACTGCTAGCTGTTTTTTTGTGTAATGCCAACCTATTGACTGCTGAATTTATCTTTATCAGTAGTCACGCTGTGTTGCCAAACCCTCATAGCTCCCTTTTGGAAAATGCTTTGAATATATAATTGAAATATAATCTATTCTCGCTCACTCTTCTTTTTACATACAGAATTTTCAAGAAGTCTGCTACCTCGTCCAAGGCGACTACTGTTATTGGTCAACCCCTTCAGTGGGAGAGGCCAGGCAATGCAGTGGTGTCAGACCCATATCCTGCCAATGATCAGAGAGGCCAACATCAGCTATAACCTTATACAGACAGGTATGACACCAAGTTCATAAGAATTCTCATGAGGCAAATAAGGCATTTGCATCAAACATTGGTGTATAACAAATGATAACTTAATATGTCTTAGAGCGTCAGAACCATGCCCGAGAGCTTATAAGAGAAATATCGCTCCAAGAGTGGGATGGCATCATCATTGTTTCTGGAGATGGCCTACTTCATGAGGTAGGTAATGCTTTTGTTGAAGGGTTAAGGATGGTTAAATTCAGGTGAAGATATTTACTGTGTTTCTTTTCATTCTACATTGGTGTACATATTTAACTGTGTCCACCATTATTTTTTAAATTTTCTGTAGGTAATAAATGGGCTGATGGAGCGTCCTGACTGGGAACAAGCAATAAAAGTACCTGTCGGCATTCTGCCCTGTGGTTCTGGGAATGCACTGGCTGGCTCCATCAACCACAATGCAGGGTAACCATGTATCTCATTCATATCTGTAAAGGGGAGAATTAGAGTATGTGTCCTTTTAAAACGAATCACATACCTCTGTAAACTCAAAAACTGGTAATCGAGGATAAGCAAAAAACAACTTTTAATTTATCTCCTCTATACTTCTTTTTCTCTTATCTTAGATTCTGTTTGCTGATAATCTTTGCTGTTTTGTTTCATGTGTTTTTGTACTCCACAAGATTTTTTAAAAAATGTCCAAATATAGTTTTTAAAGGCCAACTTTAACAACTAAAACATATTAACATAAAGAATGATCCACACATTGTGCGTTGTGTGAATTATTTTATTTCCTCAATTAACCCAGTTCCCAAATCACTTGTTGCCTTAATCTTTAAATGAAACATCAAAATGTGTCTCTTAATGTCATAGCACGTTATCAAAATTAAGATATTACATAAGCGTGGAGGGACTTGATGTTTGAGTTGTTCTTGTCTGTTTTGTTTTTTTGTAAATATATATA
>KV751362.1:2666566-2712206 GCA_001698575.1 Mola mola
AGGCCAAAACAAAATTTTAAAAAAAAAAAAAAAAAAAAAAAAGCCTGCCCAGTTCTGAAATAAGATTCTTTGGACAGATAGAACCAAGATGAACTTGTACCAGAATATTGGGAAAAGAAAGGTCTGAAGAAGATAAGGAGCAGCTCATGATCTGAAGTGACCACATTATCTGTCAAAAATGGTGTTATGGCATGGACATATATGGCTGCCAGACAAACTGGGTCACTGGGGTTTACTAATGTTGTGACTGCTGATGGAAGTATAAGAATGAACTCTGAGGTGTATAGGGACGTATACTTTCTACTTACACTCAACCAAATTCTGAATAACTGATAGGACGGTGATTCACAGTGCAGATAAATAATGACTCAAAATATACTGCAAAAGCACCCCAACATCTTCTTAATGTACAGAAATGGGATATTCTTCACTAGACAAGTCAGTCACCTGATGTCAACATAATAGAGCAGCTTTTTTGGTTACTGTAGATAGAACAAAAGATCTAAAAAAAAAACAAACAGCAACTGAAGGTAGTTGCAGTAAAGTCCTGGCAAAGCGTCTCAAGGAAGGAAACTTAGCATTTGGTGATACCCACCATGTGTTCCAGACTTCAGGGAGTTATTGACTGCCTTAATAATCTTTGCATTTATTATTATTTTAGTTTTACTTATTACTTTTGAGCCTTTGAACCTCAGGGTCTTTGTGTAAAAATGTCTGTGATTCCGAAATGGTTGGTGCAATACTCCTGTGATACCTCTCAAATTAAAGCTGAAAGTCTAAACTTCAATCGCACTTTGATTTTTTTTTTTTTTCAAAAATCTATTGTTGTGATGTACAGAGGCAAAATAACACAAAATGTGTCACTGCCCTGCTATGGACCTAATTGTAGTTGCTGTAGATTTACCTGAAATCTTTTGTATTTCAGATATCGTGGCCTGGGCTCAGCTCGGTTTACCTTGGGCACCCTGGTGCGCATAGCTTCTCTTCGATCCTACAAAGGTCGTCTGTCCTACCTGCCTCCCTCAATTTGCACCTCATCACCAGATGCCACACCCCCTCCACCAAGAAGACCCCTTTCTAGAAGTATCACAGAAGGCCTGGAGGGTTTCTGCCGAACGCCCATCCATCGCACCTGCTCTGACATGGGCATCAGCGAGCAGAGGAGCCTGCGTAAGGGAGAAGGAGAGAGGGAAAAGGAGGAGAGGCAAAAAGAAAGGGAGCGGAGAAGGGAGAGGGCTAGGGGAGGAGGAACTGGCGTGGTGAGGGCAAGCAGCCTGGCAGAGGACAGAGAGAAGGAGGGGGAGCTGGAGATGGAAGCAGAAGAGGAGCAATCAGGGACGAGTTCAGAATCAAATGAAAGGGATGAATGCAGTATGGGTAGGTCAGAAAGGTTGGCAGGGATCAAAGATGAGAGAGAAGATGAGGGAAGAGTTGAGCATCACTCCAGTGAGATGGTGGAGGAGGATAGGGGGAAGGATGGCAAAGGCAATGGCAGTTCAGTTGAGAGAGAGAGAGCATTGAATGCAAGCGAACTGGCAGAGGGCTGTGAGGTGGACATGGGGCGAAAGGCAGATGAAGTGTCAGAGGGTGGATTCGTCTACCAAGAAAGCTATCAAGAAGTTAAAAAGTCAGTAAGGAAGAATTCAGCCCCTTCAAGTCAGATAGTCGACACTCTCTTCAACCAGCCTCTCAGTCAGGTGGCTGACACAGACTCTGGCACCTCATACAGGGTAGAGGATATCGATCTAAATGGAACATACTACCAGAAAGAACCCTACCAGCTGGATGTTGCTCGTGAGCGAGCTCTCACCATCTCCTCTCCTTTTCGTCACTCTCCTTTCTCTTACAAGCCCAAGACCCTGGACCAAAACACCTCCAGGCCAAGGCCCCTCTCCCTCCTCCAGCACTCCCACACGAAGTCCCTCCCCCCTAAACTCCCCTCCCTCTCCCTGTCTCTTTCTCCTACACCCCCATCCTCCCCCTCATGTACCTCCCCACAGTCCTCGGCCTACCTTGTACCCCGTCCAAACACCCCAAATTCCACCTCGCCCACACCCTCCCTACGCACACCATCCTCATCTTTTAACTTTGACATTGCAGAGCCAGCAGGACCACAAAAGAACCGTCCTTTCTCACTGCCTTTAAATCTTCCCAAGGATGACTTGTTACCCCCCCTTGACCAACCACTTCCCATCAGAGACTGGGTCACCATTGAAGGCGACTTTATCCTGGTTCTGGCCCTTTATCAGACCCATCTTGGGGCTGATCTTCATGCTGCACCCGAAGCCAAGTTTGACGATGGGCTTATCCACCTGACCTTTGTGCGGGCTGGAATCTCCAGAGCTACTCTGTTAAGACTGTTCTTTGCTATGGAAAGAGGAAATCACCACTCCGTCAGCTCACCGTATGTGAGTCATGTAACTTGCAAGGCTTTCAGGCTGCAGCCTCTGTCTACACGAGGAACACTCACTGTGGATGGAGAACTGGTGCCCTATGGGCCACTGCAAGCGCAGGTGGGAAAGAAGAAAAATTTTGCTTTATAATATTTACATTCACCATGAAGTGTTATAATCAGACTGTAATTACTATAGACAATTGACTTGGCTTTTGAAGTTAGTTAGATTTTGTTTTAATTAGAAAATGTTAACTAATTAAGTAAAGGACTGATGAATTATCTTATGATCTTACCATATATTCTATTTTATATTAAGCTGTATTTTTTCTGACATCATCTAATTTACAATATTTCCTCCATAAAAGACTGTATGTCATGCAATATTATGATAAACATTTAGATTTTTTTTTTCACTTTCTGCTGACTGCAATTTGTGAAATTAGCTTTTTATAAACTTTTCAATATTGATTGATTTTTTTTTTTTTATCATTCATTGGTGGACAGTTGTAATTTATTCGTTTTTTTCAATTTGTGAGGGTATATTTTATCTTCAGCTGATTAACTTTGAGTTACTACATTACAAAGTAATAATACTCTGGAATCAATGTTATTGTGAAACTTCTCATTTGTAATATTTTCGCTCTGCCATTCACAGGTTCATCCTTCCTTGGCTCGTGTCATTGTTGGCGACTCTGGAGTGAAGATTATCAGATTCTAATCAGGGATTGGTTAAAATGATTTACAGAAACACCACTCTACTGAATTATGTAATCTCTGATGTATCTACCTATGCTCTTAAAGAGAGAGAGAGAGTGTTTGAGAGAATTACAATAGTCCGGATTGCAGAAACTGCTTTTCTGGGGTTTAATGAAAGGGATAACGCACAGAGCCACGCATCATTGGAACACAACTGCAGGGATTAATAGCAAATTTGAAAATGGATGAAAAATGCACCTCACTGCACAGATGTTGGATTACGCTATGCGTAGCCTGAGAAGCATGAAAACTGCACAGCCTTGGATAGTAAGAGGGAAGAACAGTTGAATGTTTGTGGAATTTATTGTGCAGATAGTGCATGTGTTGGATGTATACATAGCAGTATGCATGCAGAGAAGCACTACCTGATTGTTGCCTTTCATTGAGATGGAAAAAAATGCTTAAATTCACTGCAAACACAAAATACTATAAAACACATTGAGATTCATGTGTTCATCCTATTAAAATTGGTAATACTCTCTATCTTCAAAGACCCCCTCCATGTCCAGATGTTTGAGTATAAAAACTTCCATCCCTGATAGGAATGCCTTATCTGACACTGAACAGTACAGTTGTACCTTTATCCATTCTTACTTACATAAGAAGTCCAGAACTTTATTACTTTTATCTACCTATCAGTGTCCGTCCATTACATGAATGAAGCACACTGGTAGACCCACCTATCTAGTGTTATCTTTTAGCACTCTACTCTGTATTGCTTTAATAAGCATCAGTGAAAAATATGTGGATAAATCTCTGCACTTTAACAACTTTTTTGTTAATTCAAGTGACTCAATGTAAAAGCAGCACAGTAAGAGCAAACCTACCGTTGAGCGGTGACCATTACTGACATTTATATGTAATCGGCTTGTTTTTCTTAGCAAGTAGATACACGTTGTCAATGATATCAGACTTTGCTGTGTATCAAACTTAGAAATACTGGAACAAAGCAAGCTTCTGTGTCAGTGTTTTTTAGACAGTCTGTTTTAAAGAAATGTTTTAAAATCACACACGTTAGTTATCAGCACTGTTTTATGTCTAAAATATATCGCTATTTCCGAATAACCATCTTTGGAACCTAAGACGACACCTCATGATTTCACACAGTAAAGATGAGAAGACAGTACAGAAAATGACAAGACTATAAAGCATATTAACTTTAAGATGCAACAGTTAACATCTAGAAGTCCTGAAATGAATCAGAGTAAAATTTCCATTTGAGCTCTCATAGCTTTTAAAAAGTAGAATTACAACATAATTCAGACACAGTTTAACACTACATTCAAGTAGCTCATGAGTCATCACATGGGGCTTTTTAATCAAGAAATTAATCAGATGTTCCTAGAAGCAGTCCTTTGGAAGGAGTCAATTGCTTGGAATTACTAATAGATTGGGTTTTAAATGTAAAATTTAAAGTACAATTTGTCTTCCAAATGAAGACAAATTGTCTTCCAAATGAAGACAAATTGTAACGTTATTAATTAAAAATGCTGACAACTTGGTCTGAACAAAGGATAAATCATTACCATGTGCATATATCATTACGTTCATGTGCTGACAGCTTGGCTCATCAACATTTTGTATGTTTTGGTCATGAATGGACAGATTAATGCCTTTACATAATAAGCCTTTAAATCCTGCCTGTTGATCATGAAATGTTCAAACCCTGACTGCTGAAAGTTGAGTAAAACTATTTGCTCACCAGGCTGTTATTTTCTTCTTTTCAACTTTGTTTACTATTTCAGTGTGCCAATCAATTATGTCTACCACAATTACACTGTGCTTATACAACAACAGTATGTGAATGCAATGTTTCAGACAATGTTTGTGTATTCCATATAGTCTATATACCTGTTTGTTTGCCAATATGTTTACACTCCATATTTTAGAAACTAGTTATGAGTTTACTCTCCTAAATGTTTTATAGTCTGGGGGCGTAACTCGCAAAATCGTGTTATAGACAAACATGACAATGTTAGGGTATAATCCTTAATGCCCTTAAAACGTCTGTGGTGGACCACCTGTAATGAAAATGTAATTATGACTCAGAGGATAAAAATAAAAATGTACAGTTAATAGTACATTTGGTTTTGAATGAATGTAACTTGTAGTATTAGTCTGGTGCCTCAAGCTTTTCCTCCCTACTAAAGCAGTGCAATCCAAAGTCCCAGAACAGTTATTAAGTTACCATTTCGGTGACATTTGAAAAATAGACTGCTTGGTTTACAGTCACTTGGTGATTTTGCGTATCTTACTTCCTTTAGAACTTCTGTATTTCATATCTTTGTTAAAACTGATTCCTACCGGTAGAGATTACTGTACAGACATCTCAGAATATGTGTTGCAAAACAATCAAGTATCCAAAAATCAGCATCACTCTTCCTTAAAATAACGTGAAAAGGGTTTGTATAACATTTACTTCACCTTCGCAGCAATACAATCGAGTAAAGTATTCTAAAAAAAAACAAGTGACCGGAAGTATACCACCCAAAAGCCTGATACCATTTCCGGTGTCGCCACCTTCTTTGTCTCCGGCCCAATATTTCGATACCAGGAGTTGTATTTTTTTACCCTAAGTTTCAAGGATATATTCTTAAATATATCCCTATTTTTTATATTGAATGACAGTCGACTCTGAAATATTTATGCCTAAAAGTAAAGCGCCAAAAATGGATGACCTGGACTACAGTAAGTGGACTTAGTAATTGGCCGTTTTGATAGGCCACTATTAGCCTACTATGGCTAGCTGTAGTTTTTGGATCAGTGTTTTGGCTCATGAGTGACACGTTGAACAGATGACTCAGCGTTCATTTTACCCCAATTTTCCGAAAAGTATGCACGTATTTGTGGACCAGATTCTGTTGAAAATAAGCTATGAATATGCATCGGTGTAGCCTGACGTCGACTAGGTATTGATCATTTCGCTATGTGCTCGGAGCTAGCTAAGGTCTCATCCATCGCCGATACATGTTCAACAGCCTGGCCGGGCTTCAAGTCATGCACAACTTGACAAAAACGGTCATTGCTTGTACTATTTAATCTGTAAATCTGGTTTTAGTACCTCTGGCTGTTATTCTATCAAACTGTATTGTTAATCCAGAATGTGGGCGTGGTTGGTGTATTTCTTTTGCAATGTAAATCTGCTGGTCTGGAGAGCTTTGGTTGCTGAAACTGTTAGTAGATCTGTTCATTGTGGTTTATGATTTTTTGTTGTTTTTGTTGTTAGCCTGAACCAAAAATTACTAGAAAATTACTAGAAACAAAGTACTAGAAAAGTACTAGAAAGTCCTCTTTATAGAGAGCACTCAAAACCACCAAAAGCCAGAACATCTCTTAAACAGCTTAGATAAATACTGAATGCTAGAATGTCTATTTATTATGATAGGAGTGTGTGCAAAGCTGTACTAGAACAGCGTAGTTTCATAAAGGTATAAACTGGCAATTGGTTGTATATTTGTGCTGTTAATATATGAATATATGAATATATGAATATCAACACGTTCCAAAGAACTTGCATTTCACCAAACAGTTTTGACAAATGACTTTTAAACACAACTTTTAGAAGTATGGGTGACAAATAATGACTGCTTTACCCGGTATGCTGTGAGTAAATGTTTTGAGTAAATCACCCAATAAAGTTTATGACCCCTATATTCCTAATTTTTTTTAATGTGAAAACGGCTTTTGTCAAGCATTTTATTAGGAATCTGCAATATGAAATATCCTCAATCCAACATTGAAATCAAATGAATAAATTAGTGTCAATAACATCCATGTAACTTTAGCCTGTGTGGAAACCTGTCATTCTTTCCACATCTAAACTAGTTGCAGTAACAATTTAAATTTCTTTTGTAATAAGTATGACTCAGGTTGTTTGGGCATATTTGCCATTTTTATATCCCCAGCAGCACTCATTCTTCTCTTCTCTTACAGTCCCAGTAGACCTGAGCCCAGAGGAGCGATCTGAGCTGGAAGACATCCGCAGGAGGAAGGGCGTCCTGCTGCAGGAGATCCAGAGGCTCAGAGAGGAATTAAGGGAGGCAATTTTGGAGGTGGAGGGACTGGAGACAAGCACAGAGGGCAGGTGAGGAAAAAATTAACTCTGCTAAGATATTAAAAACCATTTTTGCACAGGAAAAAAAACAGAAGTTGTCTTAAACATCACAGTGAAAAAAGGTCTAATCTGCATTCCCTAAAATTTTTGATTTATCAAATATTCAGCATACAGTGCATTATGTTTTACTGTAACAGGACTGTAGACATACACTTGTAGAATGAATTCTCACCAAATAAAACTCAAATTTTCCTGAAAAAACAATTGTTGATATCATGGTAGATTATGTTTTGCAAATTTCAAAATTTTATGTTAAAAGATGAATTGTTGATAAGGTTTTGAAGTCATTGTGACTTCATCAGGTTTCTGACATTCACATAGCTTAATGGGGTCAGAACTTGCCTCTGGTGTTAATGTTGTGTTTTGAATTCTTGGGTGATGCTATATGAACATTTTACATCATCCCAAGGACCTTGGCACACCTGAGCTGATGAGTCAAACTGGATTCATCTTCTACACACACACACACACACACACACACACACAGCCATGTGGCTTTCATCAGAATTCAATATCATACGGTACCACGCTTCACAGAAAACGCACACACTTTAGTGTCTCCGCTTTATATCATTTTCACATATTCTGAACTCATGTTTCCATTAAGAAGATCACTTTTACATTTGTTTATTATTACGCAAAAACCAATACTTTGATAAAAATAAAAGGAAATGCAAAACACTAAAATACAAGGTTACATTATCGTAACCTTTGTTCTATAAGCACAGGCAGAACACTCTGACTGTAGAGTTAATTTATGTGTTTTTGATGCTTGTTCTATGTTGAAAGTAGAGCTGCACCGATGCAAGAAAAATCTAGACTTGATGTGACAACAAATCATCATCATAACTTTCCTCCAATCACGATCACATATTCACCCACTGAAATTTCACGTAAACATAAGCAAGTCAGTGGGTCCACCATCACCTCACCGCTGCATCTTGTATATACGTCCCTGCTCGGGCACATTGGACGGTTGTGGTAGGATGAGAATTTAACTTACTTGGTTTAAGGTCAGGTTAAAACAGAAAGTGATTTTTGACAAACCCTAATTACTTAAAGTGAAGTGAAACTCTACTGCAATGGCGAATAACATGTTATTTAGTTGACTTGGTTTTATCTTAATTTGAGTTCAGCAACACAGGCAGGTTTTTTTCCCCCATTATGACAATGCTCCATATTTTTCTCTTCTATTATTTGTAAAGATTTGTGCATTTTTCATGAACATGTGTGAAGCCACCTCTCTGCATTGTTCAACAGTCGAGGGAGAAGGTTGAGAGTTTAAGAGACATGCAGCTTGAAGATGAGGCATTGTGCTTTGTGAATTAGAGACAACACTTCATTTGTCCCAAATTTTAGGCAGTCTTTCCTGCTTTATATTCAGCACCTTTTACTTATGTACATATTTAGTATGTTATATACATGCAAGAGTTGTGGTTTGTCATTTGAAGTTGTATGTGATTTATTAATGTTAAATGTGTTAATTGTTTGATGTGTGATAATATTTTCTTATGATCTTAAGTTACTTTATGTTTGTAAATAAGAGCTATTTACATTATTGATTAAGAGATTTGATGGACTTTGATTATACATTTTTGCTTCCTACAGCAAAACTCTACAGAAAAGTAGGCATGTGGCAATGGGAAGGAAAAAATTCAACATGGATCCAAAAAAGGTACATTTCTTTGATATCACACGCGTCCTCACTCTTAATTTTTTGTTAGCTTTATAGTGACGGACTTTTCAAACTCTCTGCAGGGCATCGTGTTTCTGGTGGAGAATGAGCTGCTTAGACACACTCCAGAAGACATCGCTCAGTTCCTCTACAAAGGAGAGGGCCTCAACAAGACTGCTATAGGAGATTACCTTGGAGAACGGTGCTTGGTCCCACAATGTCCTCTAGCTGTTCTCTCCTTCTGTATCAGCCATTTTAACCCTGCTCTCTCTGCTACTGTTCTGCAGGGATGACTTCAACATCAAAGTACTTCAGGCTTTTGTTGACCTCCACGAGTTCACTGATCTGAACCTCGTCCAGGCCCTGAGGTAAACTCTGTCTGTTTGTCCTTTTTTTATTTTAACCTTTGAAAGAAATGTCTTGAGTAGTGTCCTGTATTCTCTGGCAAACACATGTTCCCAACAGTGGAAAGTCTGACTGTCTATGTTACTTTGGGTTACTGAGGGGAAAAAAAGGTGCAGGAGAGGAGCGGTGGCTGTACAACTCTGCCTTGATTGCAGAATTGGTTGTCTTTGACCTAAACCTCAACCTGTTTTGCGCAGACAATTCCTGTGGAGTTTCCGTTTGCCGGGTGAAGCCCAGAAGATCGATAGAATGATGGAAGCTTTTGCTCAGAGATACTGCCACTGTAACCCTGGTGTCTTCCAGAGCACTGGTAAACACACACAGTAACAATGTATTACATAAAGTAATGTACCTAATCTAGGATGTTTTGATTTCTGTGTGAGAGCTGCCAGAGCCAGGTTTTTTTTCCTGCACTGGGTCACAGGAAGGGGTATTTCCATAACTGTAAACCTTGTCAAATGACCTGTAATATAAACCTGCAGATTCTACCAATTCTTAAAAAGTGTTTTGTAAGAACATGAGTTTTTTGTGTTTTTCATTTTGTAATATTAAGGGGAGTATTTTGGAGTTCCAATCAGAAATGTTTCTTTTTTTTTTTTTTTTTTTGTTGCTGCAGGTGAAACCTTTGAGCTTCAATGTGAATGATAGATGCAAAGTCAAACACGATAGGGCTGTTTTCTCATTAGTTGTTTTAAATTCCCTATGCTTTCAACACAAATCTGAATTTATCATTAATAATTTGTATCATCATAAGTAGTTTGAAGCCAGTCCTGGTCCAATATTCAGCATGCACAAGTGCCTCTGGAGCACACTGACTGAAAATACATTGTACAGGGAAGTAGCAGACTTTGCATGTCCAAGAGATAAACTTGTGAAAAGAAGAATATTTGCATATTTAAATATTCTGGAATTGTTAATGAAGGAGAAGTAAATGGAATTTTAAGCTCATATGTGATAATACATATGTGAAAGTGACGTATAAATGATTCAGAACAACACGTGTCTCCTGTTCACAGACACATGTTACGTGCTGTCATTTGCCATCATTATGCTGAACACAAGCCTCCATAATCCAAATGTGAGGGACAAGCCTGGAGTGGACCGTTTCATCTCCATGAACCGAGGCATCAACGAGGGGGGAGACCTGCCCGAGGAGCTGCTCAGAGTATGACAACTTCTGTTTTTCTTTGCAGGTGAAAATTAAAATGAACATGAAGAGGTATATAGAGAGCTAACTTAAATGTCGTAACTGCTATTCCAGAATCTCTATGAAAGTATTAAAAATGAACCCTTCAAGATCCCCGAAGATGACGGCAACGACCTGACACACACCTTCTTCAACCCAGACAGAGAGGGATGGCTTCTCAAACTTGGTGAGGCACACAGCTTTAATGCTAATCTTTCACAGTTAAACAAATCCAGTATAGAAAGGTTATGGGTGGCAGGAGTGCTCATTTAAACTGATAAAAGGAAGTGATGATGCTGTTTTTGCTCTGTCAGGCTTTGTGCTTTGACACACATGCCCACCTGTCTCTTTGCCCTCATTTGAATCGTTAGCTCACTGCGATTTGGCATTTGAACACTGCCATAGCATGACAAGAGGCTCACTTTCTTGCGTCACAGCGGTCTAAATATCTGATTGTTTTCTTCTGCATGGCGAGTCCTGTGATATCTGTGTCATTAATGTAATCTCTTCTCTTCCTCCTCCCTCCCTCCCTCCCTCCCTCTCTCTCTATTTGTCCTCTATCTGTCTCTAAATCCCTTGGTCCTTCCTTTTTTGTCCCTTTTTCTGCTTCTCCATTGCAATTTCCCCCCGCTGCTGCTGCTGCTGCTTGTTTTCTCAGGAGGTATGTACTGACGGAGTTGTTGTAGTTGTAGAAATTAAAATATATTTAGAGATTTTGGCACAGTATCCCTTCATTTTTGGCACCCAGTGGAAATTGTCCCCTCATTCATCACTGCGATTGCACATTTTTGTTGTAGGTGGACGAGTAAAAACCTGGAAGCGGCGATGGTTTATTCTCACAGACAACTGCCTTTATTACTTTGAATACACCACAGTAAGTGTTTGTAAATTTGACATTGTCCCTGCTTGACTCTTCTGGTGCCATAAAGTGACCTAACAGGATGTTGCTGTATTTACATCAGCTGTCAGAGAAAGTTACAATAAACTTCTTGGCATTGTTGTGTCATCTTGCAGTAAAATATTGTTGTGCTTTGAAGCACTGGCAGTAATGTTCCCTAATCTGCAAGGAGGTTGCATCCCAGAATTTGAGGATTAGATGTGTTTTTCTTTAGAGGAAGAACAACAGAACACATTTCAAAACTTAACACACATTCAAGTGAAAATCGTGGAGCTGAGTGAGATCAAACTTATGCAACAATGTGGATTAAAAAGTGATCATTCAAAATGTAGTCATAAGTAGATTGATCATTTTTTTTTTTTTTGTGGAAAACAATTGGAAATTGGAAAACAAGAACATTTTAATTTCCTTTCATTTTTACCTCCGCCAAGGAGTTTCTTTGTTTTGCCAGTGTTAGTTTGGCAAGATATTTATGTAGGATATTTGGATATTGTGAAAAAGGACACCTTGCCCTAGTGAAAGTTTTCACTCTTGAGTGCTCTCTAAAAATACAACTCAAGGCCTTCACATGTTATAGTAGCTCTTCTGTCCCTATTCTGCAGTTAAATTTGGGATTTTCCAACAGGATAAGGAACCCAGAGGTATCATTCCCTTGGAAAACCTTAGTATCCGCGAGGTCGAAGATCCCAGAAAACCTGTAAGTTTTGCTGAACAATATATTTCAATTATTTTACTTACAATTTTCACATTTTTGTGTATTTTGTGATTGGTCATGTAATCCCTTTTGCCTTTCTCTCAAGAACTGCTTTGAGCTATACATCCCCAACAACCGCGGTCAGCTGATTAAAGCATGCAAGACGGAGGCTGACGGCCGGGTAGTGGAAGGAAACCACATGGTCTACCGTATCTCTGCCCCGACCCCCGAGGAGAAGGACGAGTGGATCCACAGCATCAAGTACGTGAATGGTCATGTTAGAAAAAAACTGCGTTTGTGTGTTATTATTTTGTTTCCTTTTTAATTGTTTATTTACATAACCCACAGCACACAGCGTTGTTTATTTATCACCTGTACAGATCTGCTGTCAGTGTTGACCCCTTCTACGAAATGCTTGCTGCGAGGAAGAAACGTATATCGTTGAAGAAGAAGGAGGAGCAACCATAGATTATTCTCTCCGCTCCCTCTCCATCTTCCTTTGTTTCCCCCCCCTTGCCTCCTTTCAACATTGGACACATTGTTTTGTTAGTCCTATGGCCTCATCCCAAAATACATCCTCATCACATTCATTTCCTTCCCGTCTACCAAACTCCTGAAAGCTGCATTCAGAGTGATGAGCTCACCTGCTGCAGCTGCCTCCTCCTCCTCCTCCTCCTCTTCTTCTTCATCTCTTGGTTTCTTACGTCTCCGCTGTGTTACTCAACTGGACATGTTACAGTCAAGGCACACTGTCGATCCACTTCTCTCAGAACATTTCTTCGTCAGACAAGTATTAGACCGTAGTCACACTAATGTTGTCACGTTTGTTCCTGTTATCATCCACATTTAGCCAGCTTTAAAAGCTGCACACTGAATGTGGACACATTTGCAAACACCAGGAAAATGTACGATTTTAAAAATGTAATGATTGTTCACTACAGGCATTGTGTATCTTGATTTTTGTAAATGTTTTCCTGCTTCCTTTTCCAGAAAGGAAATCACAACTTCGGACAGTTGCCTAGTAGAAGTCTCTCAGTTGTTTTGGCATTTCTATGTGAATGACACATTTTTGAGTTTTTAAGTCCACTGACAATATTAGTGTGAACTGAGATGTCCTAAATGGGCATCATTAGTGTGAATATGGTCCTATTCAGGGTAGCCAGCAGCTTCACTTCTCATGAAGTGAAGTTTTTTTTTTCTTGCTTAATCCAAACAAAATGTGAACTCACTGATCAAACAGCTATCAGTACTTTAAGGTGAAGTCGATCAGGTTGGAGGAATTAGTTTAGGTTACATGATAAGCAGCAAATGATTTTCACGTTACTAGCAGCAATGTACTTTAAGGCTTTGATGCCTGCTACTTCTCTGTAACACTCATGTAGTCAACATTATGTGAGGGGAAACATCACTGTTCATTACTGTTTATATTCACCAGGTTGATGTTGATCTTGATCGCGAATAGACTACACATTTGCTTTACTTACATATGCAAGCAGCCTCTTTCCTTCCCCATAGCTGCTTGTGTCCGCTCTCTGAATGCATCTGTATGTTCTTCAGCATGTTTTTTTAAAAATGTTTGGACAATGGCAGAAAAAAAATGTAATTGCATTAGAACCATTATCCCACTGATCTGACCACTGATCATCGTGTCCTCTCAGATGCAACGTTCTCCCATGCCAAAAATCATTTCCTTCTTGCTCAACACTGCAAGGTGAACATGAGCATCTCTTTCATGAGTAATAACTGTCAGACACTTCATTGTTAGAGCTCGTCTGTTTGTTATAGTGACTTTCAAGAAATCACAAAGGCAGCTCATTTTAATGTATAATTTTTGTAAATAGATGTTAGCATATTTGTTTACGATATACATAGAAATTTAATTTATTCTTTATCTTTTGTTAAAGTCTGATTTTTGTACGAGCTACTGTAGGAATGCATGTTGATAAAGTGAGGCGTCAGGCGTAGGTACTGATGCATTGCTGACCATGCGAGTGCACTAATTTGAAAAGTGTTAGTGTTCCCTGTTGACATGGAGAAATTGTTTTTAATTCTGGAAGTTAATGTGTAGGATTATAAAAAAAAAAAAAAAAAAAAAAAAAAAGGTCTTTCTTGTAGTCTCTTAAAATAAGATGTTTGCTTGTCTGTTATATCTCTTGAACACACGATTGGTTTTTGGAGTAAAATTCAGTTTCACACTCTGTTAAACTTGCACCCAGTTTCTGTTTCAGTAGCTGCTCAGCGTCCGTTCAAGTGAGAGAAAGATATTCACATGTTCAAATTTATACTTTCCTTCATTCTGCAATGATGAAAACTAAACAAGGAACACTAACAACACTTTGATTCATTATGTAATAGTGAAAATATTCAGATGTAATGAATCAGTAACAAGTTTAGATTTGTGTCCAGTGATAGGTTTGCTTGACATCCAATTCATGAACTTATTTTTTTGTAGGTTATTGAATTGGCATCTTTAGATGGTAGTAAAAACAAAATAATTGTCTTCTGCACTTTATCCATTTTAGCATTTTGAAGAAAATGCTGTATATGACTGACATTTCTCTGTAGCACCCTCTACTGGTCATCCACACATACTGCAATGTGCTGGGGGATGAACCCTTACTGTGTAGAAATACTGTGCAACAACACCACTTGGTCAGTGCAGCTGTAGCAGCAGTGGCTCCTGACCAACATGTAATGTGTTGCACTTGGCCTGATAAAAATTCTGTCAGAAACTCTTTGTGATCAGAACAGACCTTGTTGTGATTGGTCCTACTTCTACAGAGTTTGCCTTTTATTCTCCACTTCATCAAGATGAGACGGGCCTAACTTATTAACTCCATGCTATAGTATCTACCCGTTACATTGGCTGTGTAGGCCATTTTTTGGGTATTCTTGAAATGCAAAGTTGCCAAAAACTTTGGACAACAAAAAGACTGAACACTAAAAGGATCTGTCTGCAGTCGGGCCTGTTTCTTACTCATGTGACCCTAGAATCACCTCTTTCAGAAATCTTTATTTTGCAATTATTTATTTTGACTTATTATGAGGAGAAGATGGATAGATCATCTGTAAATGTAGCAAAATGAAAACCATAATGCATTGGTGCCAGTAAACTGCTGTGTAATAATAAAAGGTAAACAGAGTGGATGAGTTGCTTTCTGTTTTTATTTTCTGTTTTATGTCTGTGTGTGAGTCTTTGTTCTTAAGTAAACTTAAGTAAACTTTATAGTCCAAAACCCTAAACTATCTTCAAGGGGCTTTTTCATCACTGTACATACAATGCCTTCTGTCTTTACAAAACACAATGGTCCAGAGAGCTCAGCGCACTGCAACTTGAGACAGCAGTTGCAATTAGACAAGCATTGTGTGTTTGTATGTGTTGCAAATAAGCAACCCAACAGGGATCTAGACCAGGCTTAGAACTGTTTAAAAAAAAAAAAATGACATGTAACTCAAGTAACTGTACAAGTGAAATCTATTGTACATCTATCCATCCCAGGAAGAAGGATCCCTCCTCTGTGGTTCTTCCTGAGGTTTCTTATTTTCCCTTATTTTCCCTTTTCAGGATTTTAAGTTTTTCCTCACCCGGTTCGAGGGTCTAAGGGCAGAGGGTGTCACATCTGTACAGTTTGTCAAAGCCCAGTGAGATAATGTGTGAATTGTGATTTTGGGCTATACAAATAAATTTAGATTTGATTTGATTTGATGTATCTTTTTACTATTTTGTTTAGGCTGTCATGACAGAACATAACAGTTCTGTCATAGTTTTCTGTCGTAACAGAAAAAAAACCATCTACAAAACACGAGGGCTAACCTGGTGTAAATTCAGTGTTTGACACACAATACAAAATGTACAGTCGACCAGATTATTGCAGATTTTTAAAGCCACAGTGAAATGACTTCATTACACAAAAAACCCAATTTTTAAAAAGTTAAATCTAATTTACTGAAAACAGCAATAAACGGTAGCAAATTGTCCAGTAAAAAAACTGATACAATTTAGTGTAAAAAAAAAAGTATTTAAAAAATATATAGGCCTGTAGTAAACATTTAAGATATCATGCCTAGAGTCCATGCAATAATGCTAAAATACCTAATTGAGACTGACAGGCTTTTCAGTATTTCTCTCAAAACAAAACATCAGACTGTTTATAACGCACAAATGACTAAAACTGCAAAATATGACAAAATTCTACATTTTCTTTGGTAAATTAGCTGTATCTCTGGTGGAGACCTTTTTAAAAAAGATCATCCAGATTAAAAATTAGATTTCACAATTCAAAGTACCAGCATACAATTTGTCACTTCACCACAACAGAGCCTATGTAAGGTGTGTTAATTTTATCGCTGACATTACAGCATCAAGTCTTATTAACAATATGACAATATGTCACATATAGCACTTTTCTGTTTAAAATGAAAACACTAGCTCATGATTACAGTCGGTCCAAGACGCCTAAATCTCTACATAGAATCTGTAAACACAGATTAAACTTATTTTTCTCCAGAAAAAGTCACTGATTTTGTTCAAATGAAGGCATTGATCCTGAGTCTGGAGTGTGCCATTAAGTGATCATCCTGAAAAATGACTAAGGTCAGAGTTAGGTTTGTTTTACTCTTGAAGCATTAATAGACTTTCTCCAAGTCCTTCGCTGGCCTCTCAGTGACAGTGGTCAAAGGGGTATCTGGAGACGCCTCCATGAAGCTCCACTTCTGTGTCAGACCAAGCGATGACATCTCCTTGGAGGTGGCTGCCACAGGAGGCCAGGCTGTAGATGTCACTGGCTGTCAGGACATGTGACCACATGTGCAGGTCCGACATCTCACCCACAAACGACTGAGAGGCATCGAAACGGCCTCCCAGAGTGTCCTGGGGAAGAGGGAACAAAGGTCTCTTTTTCAATATTTCTGCATACTCAATGTGCATGCACAGAAATCAAGCCTTTTGTCTTTACCTGTTCCTGTCCCAGAATGAAGACCCCTCCTGGTTTGATAGGGTGCCAAGGGGAAAGATTGATCCCAGACCCCCGCTGCACTCCGTCCTGGTAGGCCTCCCACTGTCCATCCCGCGTTGACCAAGTCACACACACATGGTGCCACATCCCATCTCCCAGAGTCAGGGGGAGCGTCACAGCCTGGGGGTTGGGGAGTGGATAATGAAGGTGGTGAGACACTTATGGAGACCCATCCTGGGATATTTACATGGCAGCGTAAGCCAAATACCAAAATATCAAACAGGTGAACATTAGTTAATGCTGTAATATGTATTTAGTAACAGCTATTTAATGTGTCATCTAATCACTTGCTAACAGTCCTAACAGTTAACTACGGTACTTACACAGTAGTTTCTAACCATACAATTAGTTAACATGATAATACTCATCAACAAACACTTAAATAATACAGTGTGATGCATTTGGACCTTACACCAACACCAATAAAGCATTTATTAACCTCAGTTAACCGTTTGTTAATGCTCTTTTCGACACTTATTGTAAAGTTGAAGACATGTATCCCTTAAGTGACACTTAATAGTATGCTTTAGAGCAAGTACAGAGGTACCCAAACAATAAAACATAAATATTAGAAATAATACTACAGATAGGAGAAATTGGCAAAAGGAAAGTGTGCTACAATTAATAAAAGGGTTTCATGAAAAGATATGTAAGAAGATGGGATAAACCAACTTCTCTTTCCTTGCCCCTGTCCCAACTTGTTTAAAATATGTTCCCGAAGTCAAATTCACAACGAATATATAATACATATTTCTATCAAAATAAGTTACAGCGACGGGGTAAAAACATGAAATATATTGTTGTGGTTTTGCTTTCTGTTGCATTTATGTCCAATAAGAATAATAATATTCTGTTTTATTTATAATCTTAAACTCAATGTGACTTATGTGCATTATAAATATGACACATAGAAATCTTCATATGTGAGTGGCGCCTTTTTTCCTAATTGTGTCCAAACTACTTTAAACCAGTGAGAGGGTCCCAGAGAAAATAAAGGAAAAACACGAAAGCCTATGTCTGACCGATTGTGAAAATCGTTTTGGAGTCCCCCTCACCTCATCATCCACCAGCAGCTCCATGGTGTTGCTCCCCCACTCGATGAGCACCAGTTCATTGGCCTGTCCGGGTGCCGAGTAAGAGAATGGTGTCCCCAGACCGGGCCCCGCACCCGCCTTCATCCACAGACACAGAGTCAGGGCGAAGATCTCCTGCAGCAGAGTCCTCTTCACCCGCCCGTACATGTAGTTGGTCCTCATGGGAAAGCTGATCTGGAAGGCATCCGGACTCTTCGACTTCTTCCTGCTGGAAGCTGTTTTTTGGAGAAGTTACGGACCGTTTAGTATCCGTTTCCAGTCTGAACCTTTCTACTTTTAAATCACAAAGTTATAGAATTGTAAATTGTAAAATTACAAATTATAAAAAAAAAAAAATAATTAATAAAAATAAATCATAAAATTGTAAAATTGTGCAAGATGAGGTAACTTAATTGTGATTCTAAGTTAGCTTATCTTTTCTAGTTCAGTGATTTCTTGGCCTGGACGCTAAATCTCCCCGGTTAAAACGGCCTGTTAGTTTTCGCAGTGATCATAAAGGTGCTGCAGTGAAACAGTGTCTACCTGTGAGGTGCAGCTGGTTGAGCATCGTCTCCAGTTTGGTTGTGTGGAAAGCAGCATGTGACCCTGGTGGTCTATATCCTGTGTGTGACAGGAAACTGTGGCCGTCTGCCTCGTTGCTATGCTGGTCACCATCACCACCGTCATCATCATCATCATCATCATCATCATCATCATGGGCGTCATGATGGTCATCGTGATGGTTTGTGTGGTTTCCACTGTCGCTGTGATCACCACCGTGGTCATTTGGGTGTCCGTCACCATGGCGGTCATCATCATCACCATGGTGATCTTCGTCATCCCTGTGGCTGCTGTCGTCGTCATGGTGGTCCGGGGTACCGTGGTGCAACTGCTGCTCCAGATCGCTGATCTTCCTCTGGAGCAGCTCCTTCAGAGAGCTGGAGTAGGCGATGGATGTGTTCCTCTTCTGCCGAGAGAGGTGAGAAACAACAGGTCACTTAATATCTATATTTAATCTCCAGACCTCATGGAGCACGTGTGTGTTTTTAATTTTCTTACATTCATTAATATTCATCTTTTATGTCACATATAATAGTCAGGTGTCTGCTGCTCTTCCCCTCATGTAATCCAGGCTTTATCCTGGTGCGTGCCCTGATTACCGGTCTGTCAAGGGAGATCACGATAATTACTGCTGATGTTAGACCCGTGCCGCGCTGCCCACCCCCCTGCCCCCTGCACTCTCCATAGCTCCTGACATCTGTCAGTGATCATGCTCCAAGGAGGGACAACAACAGGAGAGCACAGATAAATGTACCGAGTGTAGCTAACGAAAAAACAGGATCATAAAGCATCCAAACATCCACCAAAACTTAAATGTGCACAGTGAATCCATTGTCGCCTTCCTCAAGAGTGTTACCTCGGTGATCTGTTGCTCTGTGGCGCCAACCGAGGGACATCAGAGTGACTTAAATTAGTGAGTGGTTTTTATGTGATTTAGTGATTCATGGTGCCTTTGTTTAAAGCACTTAGTGGACACACACGCTACTTTGGGACGTGATCACTCAACAAAACAATCCCTCATGACGACGGCACTAATGTGTCCAAACAAGGAAAAACCATATATGGGCATGCAACACATCCCAAGCCTCCATCTATGACCAACTCTCACAGCTTTGTATAATTCATATCCAACTCACTTTCTCATTTTTTAAAAATCATGTGCTCCTCTAGCTGTCTAGCTGTCTAGCTGTCTGTCCAAGCACAAAGTTGACAAAGGTTTGTCCTCACGCTGCTCACCTGGAGGTTGTCCAGCCTCTCCTTCAGCACCTGCAGCATCCTCTCCATCTGCTCCTGTGATGAGGTCATGTCCCCTGGTGTCACATGTTTATCCTTCTCCTGATTGTTGTTTCCACTGTGGCCTCCATCAGATCGTTGCCCCCCTGTGGAGGGGTAGTGGGGTGAGTCCGGTATGAGGTTGCTGTTTCCATGGTGACCCTGCTGGTTGCTATAGTGCCCGTTGTCAGTGTATGCGTGATGACTGGCCACCCCTGCGTGATATGAGTGCAAGGAGGCGGCGTGGTGCTTGTCATGGGGCGCAGCACCCCGCCCCAGGCCCTGGCACAGGGTGAGCTTGGCCGTCAGCTCCCTAATGGTCTCCCTCTGGTCCAGGATGGTCTCTTTCTGCTGGACCAAGCTCTCCCTGAGGTGGAGGATGGTGGCTTTGGCTTCTTCGCTTGCCCCCCACCAGCCAGCAGGAGGTGCACTTTGATGTCCTGGTCCACCGGGACCCGCCGCCCCTGCACCTGGCGCTGCCGCAGGAGAGCAGGCAGGGTCTGCATCCACGGGGACGGGGTAGCAAACAAAGCGTGGGTGGGCTCTGTAGTCATGGTCGAAGCCTGAACTGGCAGATGCAGGGCAAAGGATGGGCGAAAGTAACAAAAACACAAAGGGAACAAGGAGCAGGTGTGGAGACTGAGAGTTAATCATGACCCCCGTTCACAGCAGCCACTTAGACTAAGGAACTTGGCTTCACTTCAATACGTGTGATGGTCAGTTGAAGCAAAGGTTGTGTTGACCTCTGGGTTGCTGTCGGGCAGACATCAGGGAGCATAGTAACAAAGACCTCCATCCACCAAGGGTCCACTCATCTGTGAGGAACGAATGAAAAAATGAGTTTATTCTGGGGTTTTTTCTCTCTGTCCCTGATGAATTGAACAAACCTCTAAAATAAAACGCCATAGATTAATATGTTAGTAGCATCCACAGTGGGAGGACACAGCGATATAATCACCTGGTCAATAATTCAGCTCAGCTGCTATGTTACGTTTTGTTTTATTATAGCTGACCTGTCGACCAGCTACCTGCCAACGCAACTTGAGCCCGTCCAGGCAAGGTTTAGACTAAATCGGAGAGGTGCGACATCCTGATCCTGACCAGAGGATGAGACTTTTGTTTGTTCTTTTAGGGTGAATGATGCTGAAGGTTTTGACTTCCTGGAAACCCAACAGAAGACAACGGTGCAGTGCAACACACAGACGAATCCATTAAAGATACACATGAGTGAATTTGGTGCTTATTTAAGTCTTCAACTTATTAGGTGGCAATAAATTCAGACCAGTTGTAAAGAAGAGCCCAGACGCCCTCCTAGACTTCAAAATATGATACCTAAACATTACCCTGAATCCACGTGCTTCCACATTATATTCTCCAAGATCACAAAGCCCTGCTGACCTCTCTCAGCACTGTAACGTATCCTTCCGTCTGCATTTTGAAATGGCACACACGTGACGCGGCAGCTAAACCTCGCCAACCACCTGTTGCTCACAGTGGACACCCTCCACAAGTTCCGTACGTGTGTTTGTGTTGATAGTTCATGCACAATTCACTATATCAATAATAGAGCAGAGAAAGAGAAAAAAACCCAACATATCCATTGCAGTGACAAAATCAGGTATGCCCTCATAGACATCTCAAATGATTTATTGAGTTGCTGACTGGGAAAGAAGAATTCCTTTTTCCTTTCTTTTTTTAAAAGATAATCCTTTGTTTAATAACGTTCCTATCATCATTAAGGGGAAGCCACCGTTTGTCTGTGCACTTCCTGTTTTACTTTTCTCCTGATTCGCGAGGCTTAGAGCAGAGACAGATGGTCGAGCTGCAGAACCATGTCACACCCAACCTCTACAGTTTAGCTCTAAGTTTATTATCACCCACAGGTCACTCAATTAACCTAATTGCAAGCAGTTGTTGTGCTACCTTAGCCAGGGATAAGTGGGTTTCTGCGGCCTTGCATGCTCCCGTGTTCTGTGTTTATGTGTGCGTGTGTGTGTGTGGGTAGCTGTGTGGTAATCCGTGGTGAACAGTGCGGTCGTGCACCGTCCCTGTGCCATATGGCCAAGATGGGTGTTTAAGTAGTGGGATTAGTGCCAAATTTAAAAAAACCCCCCACAAAAAACAGAACTGACAACTGCAGTGATTAGCAAAACAGTGGACGCTGACAAAATAAAGTACCCTGTATTTGTACACAAACAGGATTCTTTGTGGACAGAGTGGACGGCATTAAAACCACAATCTTCCCGCTGCATTACAAGATCAGCGCCAGCAGCATTTTCTTTGGCAAGTGTTTGGTTGGCTTAATTTGGTTAGACACAAAGTTTGTCATCTGCACTAATATCGTACCCAGTTACATTGAATTCATGTTGCTGCTAGTAAAAAAAAAAGCAAACAACAGTAAATATCTTTTTTAATTTTCAACAATAAAGATTCTTTTTTCACTCCTTCTCTATATTTTGCATGTTCTTTTATATACTGAAATAGTCTATCAGTCTAATCGTAAATACTTCAATAAGATAAATAATGCAAGATGAGGCATTAACTATCAGAAAACAATTTTTTCATACTTATCTGAAATTCAACCGTCACCTTTTTGATTATTCTGGTATAAAAAGAGAATTTTTGAATATTTGCACATATTTCTTGTGTCATCAAATGAAAAGCCATTCAGGAAGGAATAAGCCAACACCAGTCAATCTATTTCTAATCTAAAAAAATTACGCTTTATTAAATTACATTTTATTACACTTTAGTTGGAAACTAACAAACTTTTTTGCCTTAAATAAAATATACTATTTTGTCAATATATCAGCTCAACTACGTTGTCACATAATCTCAGCCTTTTTCTATTATGGGTCTAATAGATCAAAGTTATTTTTAATATATGGATCCATCGTCCATCCTTCTCTCAATGTTTTAAATGGAATCAGACCTACAAACCCACAACTTGCGGCTCAATTAGCTCGAATTTACTGCAAAAACGAAAAATAGAAATGTTTAAAAAAACTGTTTTTACTGTTTTACTTCACGGAAATATTTGTTTAACATTTAACATTTTCAACAAGATATTTACAATCTTAAATGTTATTTCTAAAGTGTTGAATCTTTCTGCCCCTATAAATGGTAAATAAAGTATAATATCGATGGTAAATTTAGAAGCAAACTTACATGAAATTGGTTCAGTCTCAGTGAAATCATTGAACTGTGTGGGCATCCTTACCTTGGAGCCTCTGTGAATGCAGCTGGGGTGTCCACGCTGTGGACTCGTAGTGAGTCAGTCCACCTTAGTCCTGATCAGATTGAGAGATTTACTACAGAGGCGAGCTCATCGCACTTTATCCCTGCTTCATTGTCTCTACCTCTCTTTCCTCGACTTCTCTCGTCACCTCCTTCAGCCCTGTGGTATTCTTCTGAGAAGACCACACCTCCTCTCCTGTCAGACCACTCTGACTTTTTACCATCTCACAGCATCTTTATGTCCATCCTGTAAACAGGATTTTATAGATTGATTGGTGATATTATCACCCGGTTCACATTAACCTACCACCTACATAAGCACTTTGTCTTATTGTAACATGTGGTTTACAATTATCCGCTCTAGCAGGACACAATCATTGGCTCAGTTCCGCCACTACGACGTCATTCAGCTCACCTAGATTTCAGCACCGGAGTAACTGGCCTGATTAATTGACCGACAGCAGACGGCTCCTTCTGGTTCAAAGAACATCACACACGACAACGGAGCCAGCAGGATCAGACGCTCATACGTACATTCACAGCAGCACATTGTCATGTCATTTTTATAACTGAAACCCCATCAATGTTAGATATACAGTCATTCTTTTATTTCTTCTGCTCTCACAAAATCCTCAGAAGCACAATCCAGGTCACGTTCATTGCCTGCCGGGGTAATATAAGAAATATATTTATATCAATATATCCTCTTTGAGACAATGACTCCTCATTGTCTCAAGGCTGCAGGAAGTGTTATACTGTATGAGATCATAAACTGCCAATAGAAGAAAAGTGTCCTGACAGAACAAGACAGCTGATCGTACACTTGAACTAAACCAGCCTGATTACGGGACCAGGTCCAAGGATTAAAGAGTGGATGAGGTGAGGAGTCGGAGTTTGTGACTCGCTCTGTCTGCCTCTGTATGTTTGTGCATTGATCGCCAGAGCTGAGGCTCCCAGAAGTGTCTGAATTAAAAACACAAATGTTTTCGAATGACAAATAAAAGTAAAACAAATTATTTTACTGTTACTGTAAAAACAAAGTTTTTGTAGTCATCCCACTATATTCATTTGAGGTCATTATTTTCTCTACAGAATCAGATTTTTAGTATAAAACAATAAATGGCTATATTAGATAGTCAAGTAGTGCAAACTCGATGGTGATAATCCTTCGCCAACCATAGTATTTTTTTCAGAGCCTTCCTGTGTTCTTACCCAATTTATTCTTCAAAAAACTACATCTGAGATTTCAAAAGGCACAGAATCAAAAAAAGCTCAACTTTGCAAAGGTGATCTCCTGAGCTCTGCCTTTTATTGGTCGGTCAATCTTGCAGTAATTCCAGTGTGGTTGGAGAATTCAGCGGCTCACTGGCTGCGACTGGAGCAGGAACAGTGGTGCCCACATCGTGCAGATGAATCTGGAGGCAAATGAAGATGTACTAGACATAAAAGAGTAAAACACGCCATTAAAAAAGTTAAGCTTTAACGTATCATTGAATAGAGCAAGTCGCAGTATACATTCTTAGGCAGGCGCCTGTGTTTTCATTGTCCTTCTTATGTACCTTTATACAATGCAAGGTGTATCAAAACCAAAAAAAATTCCCAAGTCATGACTTATGACACAGTGTCTGTATCTGCAGAGACCCTGCACTCTGCCCTTAACCCCTTTATTTATTTTCTTTGGCGAGCCACCAACCCAAAGCCTTCAAAAATCAACAATCTCTTTTCAGATTCCTTCACTTGTGCTGATTCCAGTGTGTCACCCAGGAGGCACCTCTGCAGCTGCCAGAGGGTAAATAGAAAGTTCACAAACTGGGGGGAAAAAAATGAACTGATGATTTGACCACATACTGAGTCAGCAACAACCACAAAGCCCATTTTAAGTTTAACTACAGGTAGGAATGTGTGAAAACGTATGAATAGAGGGCGTTGAATTGTTGGCTAAAAGACTGATGGAATAAGATTTTTATCCTGGATGTCTTTGCAGCAAATTTAACCAAACTAGTTTTTATTCTGTTCAATTTTATGAAAACACAAAAGTTTTATTTCTCTGCAGTTTTCTCAAAAATGTGTTAAAAACCTGTGTTCATGAACACTTCCCTTTTGCAAAGGTGGCAGATGTGGTATATTAACATGCCGAACATGCCATTTATTTTGAAATCCACTTACAGTGTTTGGAAAAGAAATGACGGTGTTGATGAAGGGGTTATTGAGTCCGTCTGGGCTGTGGGTGTTCGTCTTCCATACAAACTGGCTGGCTGCACCTCTAAATGGTGTGTTTAGTAACAGAAAGTATATCTGTAAGTAAAACTTCGAATGCAGGACTTGTTTGTCCTTGTATGTGACACATTTGGACACAGCCTGAAGGAAAAACGCAAAATCAAAAGCAGCAGAATGATGTCTTTTCAGAGATACATGTCCACTTTGTGAAACAGAGTGTGATAATGTGAAGCTACATACTGTGGATGCGTACATGAGAGAGACGTCTATGAGTCATCTTTACTGTTTAATAGGTCAGTGTCTGCCGAGTTCTCCCGCCTGTCAATCTCCTTAGTGCGTGTGAATTAGGCCCCGAGGAAGCCAGGCAACACAAACAGCTTTACAGCTCAGGTCCAAGGACACGAGACCACAAACATTCCAATGATTCCCCTCCACACGGAACAAAGTGACCCAGAACCCCACAGAGTGCAGACTGCCTGCAGACTTCCTGCTGCTCTGATGACGGAGAGCAAAGACAGCTCAACTTTAAACCTGTGGCCCAGGACAACCTGCTCCCGAGCCCAGAGCCTTCAGATTGTTGTTTGACTGGTTAATACAGTGTTTGTGTAGTGTTCTTGAATGTGTGGGATGTGCTGCTGTGATCGGGTAAGTCTGCACTGTGAACCCTGTACAGAAACACCTGAGGAGATGCTTTGTGTGGAGGCTGTGATCATTTTTTAAAATGTTGTAAAACTAAACATTATAAAGGAGCCTGTTTCAGTCTAACAGATAAAGTTTTTACTGTTGTACAACAGCAGACTGCACCTGTTCTGTTCAACGCAGAGGAAATGCTGCAGGAGTCATATCACACTAGTGCCACCATCTGGGGAAAATCTGCAACTGCAACACAAGGCAGCCTTAGATGGATTTCTAAATTCTGAATTAACTGATGAGACGTCGACATTTTAAATGTCATTGCAAAATAATTATTTAATAGACCTCAGGAGCAGGTCAGAGGGTAGCTGTGAAAAATAAGAAAATAAAAATACATTCTGAAGAGATTCTGAAGCAGCTATGGAAATACTTTTCACGCCACTTAAAATAATATTTATCCAAGAAGATCCCATTGAAATACAATATAGAGGTTATATAAAACATTAAATTTACTTATGGATTTACATACAAACCCTGCCAACAGAATATTGCTTATATTACAAAAACAATATTACTATTCTGTAGTCTAGCCTCAGTATATGGGGAACATTTCTGTAAATAAATAAATAAATGAACCTTCTCAATAAATACTCATTTTATTTGTAGCTGATTGAAACTATTTAATTTCCAATAATGGTTTGTATTTAGATAGATATTACAGGTTTTATACATAGATTTTAGATACTTTATATACTTTATATACTTTATATACTCATTATTTTATCAAGTGAAATATATATAAAACAATTCCTACAATAGTTGCCCCTGAAACCTTCTTTATTATTTTATCATTATCATTATTTAATTCTTTGGATAATTGGAATTTTTGAGTGAAACAGTGCCCTCATGTTTTATAAACAGTTTATGATTTGTTTTGATCCAGTCTGTTTCAAATTCACCGCTTTAGGCTAACAACATTGGAATCAGATTTTGTATAAGGCTGTTAGTTATTGTTATAAGGCTGTGAAACAGCATGTAGTTCTCAAGCAGTGTACTTAAGTAAAATCTTGAGTTATTTGTACGTTACTCAAGTATGTCCATTTTCCACTACTTTAAAATTCCCCCATTACCAACACGAACATTTAATATTTTACTCCGCTGCATTTATTTTAATAGCTTTAGCTACTAGTTACTTTGAACGTGCCGCATCAGAGCCAAAGCATTTTTTCAAATCAATTTATTTTTATAGGCAGTCAGATTAAAAAACACACCTCTGATTCTGATAATCAGACAGATGTTGAATACTGGATCTGATAATTGGCCAGGATGATAACTTTTCAACCTGTGAGTGTATAAAAGGCCGCAATTTAGTATTAATAGTGTTGTCAGGGAATGTATTGTCAACAATTATTTGCATTCATATTATATTCTTATTCTTTTCCTGATTTGTTTTCTGTGGTGCTGCTGTGACCTGTGAACGTCTCAGAAGATGGTTTAAAGATTTTAATGGAACATAAAAGACATTACAGATATGAAAGACAGTTCAATGTAAAAGAGGCACTGACTGTAGATGAAAATATCCAACTCACACAGGTCAAGAACAGCACATAAAGCTTCAACAAATCTACGTCTGGTTCTCTTCGGATTCCCTGCAGCAGGCAGCTTCCCTCACAACCAGGCAGGGTAGCATTATTTCATATAGTATACGGTACAGTACATGTAAATATACAAGGGCATCTAAAAATAACTTAAAATAGCCTAATTTTTTGGTGTTATTTAAGAAAGTGAGCATTTAATATGTTCTAGACTCATTGTGCAAATTACGATGGTAATATAAATAGTTATGGCCCACAGGAAAAAATTATACGTCTCAAAATATCTTTGCATGCAATAAATATATGAAATTCAACTTTTTGAATTACATTATTTCTATCCGTTAACCTTTTTTGAAATGCACTCATATGTAATCTTACTCTTGCTGGTGCTTGAAAGTACATGACAAGAAAACTTTTAATATCAGAATTAAGCTGGTTGACATGATATAGGACTTTTCATTTTGTATTTGCATGGTTTTTGCTACTGCCAAATTATATTTCAAAATGACATCTTTACTTTTATGAAAGTGTGACTTTTGGTACTTTTTTACAAGTGTATAAGGTAGGAATACCTCAGGGATGTGGTTTGAGTGCTACAGGAGCCTGTATTTGAGCTGGAGGTGTCTGACACCCCCATCTAGTCCTTCCAGCAGCCTGTTGCAGTGGGTGAAGCCCCCCTCAGCCCGGGTGTATGTAGGCCAGTGATAGGCCTGCCTGTCCCTGGTCATTATTCTCCGGCTCCCATTCAGACGGGCTCCTGTTGGCTCATTGTTATTCTGTCCGAGTGTCGGGGAGAGGGACACTCAGGCCGGGAGGCGGCCAGCTGCTCCTCCCGGATGCCTCCTTTTTTTTTCCTGTGTGAAGGCAAGTCGGTAACCGGCTCAGTAATGAGGAGAGGTACTGAACGGCACCAAATATCTGACCCCGATTCCCGGGAGTAGTTTGTGTGGTGGTGTGTGTGTGTGTGTGTGTGTGTGTGTGAGAGAGAGAAAGAGAGGGAGAGAGAGAGAGAGAGAGGGAGAGAGAGGAGGCCATGTGAAAAAGGGGTGGAGGGGAGCTGAGATTTAGTGCTCTGCTGGATGAAACAACCCCCCACTAACTAACGGAGAGGGAAAGTAGCCTGATAGGAATAAAGGAAGGGGTGTTGAACTGGTCATTTAACGCTCAAAGACCCGCAGGAAGCCTTCATCATTTCCTCACAATGAGATCTGAGAAGGTAGGTAACTTTTTTTTTGTATAAAGAAGCTGATTTATTTGATAGTGTTGTAAACAGTGAAGTGGGGCTGAGAGTTTGGGATCAACAGGTAGCTGATCCTGAGCTGCACTCTGGACAAATGGGAGAACAGCAGTAGTTTTTAATGAGGCAAAAACACCCACTGTGTAGTTACCCAACCTATTTTTGATTATGCCCACAGGAAGACTTTTGTGTATTTTATCCGTCATTTGTCCATTTTGCATTTTCTTCAGTTGTTTAAAAGAATTGGATGAGTCTGAGGTGATATAAGTTGATCTTTCAGAGAATGCATAACTGTTTAGCTGACATTATACATTTAACACGACCTCCAAACCCACTAAAATGCCCAATAATTTATACGTTTTGCATGAACCCTTTAAATGTGCTTTTAACGTTTGTTGAATTGCTTTCCACAATATCTTGAATATAAAATCATTAAATTGTTATGCCATAAAGTGGCCTGTAAAATTGCTTGTTTTATCTCGCTATAATTTTTTTTAAAAAAATCACATATTGCTGTCATATTTAACAGAGAAAAAGAGCAAATCCTCGCAAATGAGAAATTTAAAACAGATAAATTCATGGACATTTGGCTTCAGATATTCTTAAAACAAACAATTTTAAGTACATCAAAATAACTTCAGACTGTTTTTTCAATTGATGAACTAATTTTTTCCTCTGATAGTTATTGCAGTTTTACTGATATTTGTGCTTTTATGTTATGTTATAGTTGAATAAATTTGAAGAGGTCAAACCACATGAATGCACCTTCTGTATCAGTTTCCCCACCACCTGCAGACTGTTCCTGTTGCATCCTAACACAAACACCACTTTATTTCCTGTTAAACCTCTCCAAGATGAGACTTTTCACCCATCTTTACTTGTCACTTCATAATTTTAGAGATTATGTGCAATCACAAAACCTTTCAAGCCAAATAAGAGAGAAAGTCATTAGAGAGCAGCAGCGCATTGCAGCTCTGACAAATTACAGACTTAATGAACAAGAGTCTTTTCTTTGTGTCATATACTGTTAGTTGATCTGGGTCAACATTTTCTCTGTAATCTTACTGAGATAACAAGGCAGGGCTGTACAGGCAAAACAGACAACATTTTGACATCAAATCCACACGACCCTTTTGCCAGTCCCCACTCGATCGTCCTCTTCTGCTGGGGAAACCTTGTTGTCGTGTGTTTATTCAGCTCTCTGACACCTGTGACTCAGACTGGAGGAGCCCATTGTTCTTATCTGAAATGCTATAACTCGTCTGGCGCTGGAATCTAGGAGAAATATTTGGGTTGGGTTGTAACGTTGCGAGGCGATAACGTTAAAGCGGGTAACTGAGAGCCTTGTGAAAAAAAGAAAAAAATGCCACTTGCCCTCAGACACAACTCGAGACGGTCTGAAATCCTCATTCCTTGCTGTGATGGTTCACAGCCTTTAAACCATCTCACACTCCAAGTCCTTAAAAAGCAAATAAGACGGGGGGGCTGCAGTCAACATAATAGAAACACTGGGCATTAATTGTTTTACAATTTCAACATTAATTAATTCTTTATCTATGAGCAATAGCAATCCGGCCAAAAGCCAAATATGTTAAATTTTAGTATCATTTAATCCAAAGAAAAGCAGTGAATTCTGACGTTTGGTATGAGTAGACAGAAACAATAAGCAAATAAATGTACGTTCTTTGATGTTTTTCTGCTGGAAGTGTGGGGTTTTGGGGGTAATGTCACTGTTCTACATCATCAGTCTTTATTTCTTTGTGTTTTTCTCTCAGGGGGGTCACAGTTTGCTGTAGCACTTAGAGCCCTGAGCGAGAGCAGGGTAAGGTAAAAGCATACGCAGCGGCCGGACATAACTAAAAGAAGCAAAATGTCTCGAACTGAAGAGGTCAACAAGATGACAGAGAATGTCTACAAGGTATGGCTCTACAGTCCCATCGCCCCGTTGTCTTGTCATCCTCTGGGTTTGTCTTTCTTTCTTTGTGGTCCATGGAGAATATTTTTAATGATTTACAGCACCATATTCAGTGCAGCGTACATTGTTGCCAACAGGGGATTTTGGACCAGTTCAACCCCAGTCTGAAGAACTTTGTGACCATGGGGAAACACTATGAGAAGGCCCTCACAGGTTAGTTCAAAACAGGTCTTTGAGTTTACCTCTCATAGGCAAAAAGATGCTGTGGAGTTTCCCCTAAAATACACTCTGCTCTTCAGGAGTAACTGTGGCTGCGAAAGGGTACTTTGATGCCCTGGTGAAACTTGGCGAGCTGGCAAGCGACAGCCAAGGCTCCAAAGAGCTGGGTGAGGAGAACCGGGGGCCGTGGAGAAAATTAAAAAAAAACGGCAGCCAATAAAGTGAAGAGAGCCAACGTGACAGCTGGAGAGGAGTTGCAAATAGTGTGCCGCATGTGTCGGCGAGGGATGGAGATGAAGACGAGAGGAATGAGGAAATGTAGGGAGAGAGAACAGAGGGGAAAGGGAGAGAGTGGGGTCATTGTTGGGAGATTAACAACACCACATGATCTCATTGTAATGCTGAAAACAGCGGGGGAGGCAGGCAGGAGAGTCGGAGGGCAAGATGCCAGCCAACACATACTACAGCGCTGTGTGGCCGAGGGAGGGAGGGAGGGAGGGAGGGACTCATGGCTGGATGACACTCTGTGGATCCAAACTATGTTAAAACTGCAAGTTTACAAACATTTCGAACCGATGTCGTCTGCATTCATGTTGATGTTATGTTAAGTCTTTACCATCAAAGATCTCAGTGAAGTTTTTGCACTGTGGCAAATAAAAGCCATTGATTATTGTTACTGTCTGAGCTTCACATTTATTGTTGATTGCCCTCACCGTTATCCCGTGTTTCGCCGCTGCTCTCAGGAGACACGCTGTTTCAAATGGCCGAGGTCCACAGACAGATTCAGGTCCAGCTGGAGGATGTGGTAAGACTTTCCTCAGGCACTTGGCACAGTTGTTTGACAATATTTGACAAATGACACTGTTATCATTTGGCTGAATGTTTAAATTAGGATTTACATAATGCACATTAGAACTCGTTATCTCATTATACAGGATATCAGGGGATGTTTAGCCTCTGGAAAAGGTTACTAATACAATGTATGTTTGGAGCTTGCGGTGGACTTTGTCTAAAATGCTGCATGTGTGTGTATTTATCAACAGCTGAAGCTGTTTCATTCTGAGCTGCTCGCCCAGTTGGAGCAGAAGCTGGAACTGGATATTAAATACCTCACAGTAAGTCAGCATTTGATCGACAGCGCAATGGCCGCAAGACCTCCATTCACTTTAAATCAATTCTGGAAACAACTGAGTTTTTGATGAAAGGTTTAATTCATTTGACTGGAAGGTGACAAAGTGTGAGGCAAGTTTGTTTGTGTCGCACTTTGCTTATTTCTATAATGAAATTATTGAGTAAATTATTTGACAGAATACAGTAGTGCATCATCTTCATAACAGAAGATGGCTTCTTACAGCTTTTTTTTTAAGTGTTTAAGAGAATGCTGCAAGATTAAATAATGCCAGAACTTTATTTATTTATTTTTTTTGTGAAATCGTCCTTTAGAAAACAGACTTCGGATGTTTTTAGCAACCAATCATTCCTCATCCATTAGCTATTAAACAAATCCTCTCACACTTTCCCCATCTTTCCTCTCAGGCCACCTTAAAGAAGTACCAGAGTGAGCGTAGGTCTAAATCTGAATCCATCGAGCGCTGCCAGTCCCAGCTGAAGAAACTCCGCAGGAAGAGCCAGGGTAGTCGTCACCCAAACAAATACGGAGACAGAGAGATGCAGGTATGTAAGTTCAAATGCACAGACATGCAATATAAGTTTTGTACCACACAGTTTGAGAAACAAAAATACTAAAAATGCATGCACCAATACCCAACATCCAACTCAGCATTACAGCCAAACATAATGTGGGGTTTTGTGAGTGTTGTTTTGAGAAATGGGCCATTGTTAATAAGATTAAATAGCAATCTGCCTCAGCTGATTTTTCAGAAAACAACCCTCTTAATGCACAAGCCTTCTGCCAAGGAAATATGAGGGTGAAAGGTTTTAGCTGCTCTTAGAGTGACAAGGAAAAATCAGATGGAAGAAAGGTGTAATGTTGGGAAACAAAGGTCACCAGCACAGGACAAAATTTGTATTTTGTTATCATGGTGCAGCAGGCAGGATATGATGTCACATCATGCTCCAGGTCTCTCCGTTATCCCACTTTCCGTACGGTGTGCAAAGGTCAGTCTGTCGTTCAATACTATGGATGTGAATGTGAACACTGTGTGCATGTGTGAGGATGATCAGGTTTGCAGTGAAATCTGTCTCCTCTGTTATTTCTTCAGTTTGTGGAGTTGATGAGTCGTCGCCAAGGCGAGCTGGACGCACTGGTTGCCACGGGTTACAAGTCCGCTCTCACAGAGGAAAGGAGACGATATTGCTTCTTGGTGGACCGGCAGTCGTGTGTTACCAAGCTGCTCATCAACTACCACTCCAAGGTGATCTGTTCATGTTTATATTGGTAGCATTCCAGCGTTCCCACGTTGAGATATGAAGATTCTCAAGTTTGGGGTGGTCCGTCTCGCTGTTCAAGTTGAATAAAACAGTCCTCTCACTCTTTGAAAACCATGAAGAGACTAAAATCAAGAATTAATTTATCCCACTAACAGTGCGTTTAAATCAAACCCTGAGATATCTTACTGCTCTTTGCCATAAACCCTCACTGTTGTCCAGCCACCACAACTACAGTGCCCAGCTTCTACTCCACTCATGGTTGTGATTGGAGGCATTACATTTTCAGGTTGTCTGTCGGTCCCATTCTCATGACTGAAAAATCTCAGGATGGCTTTAAATTTGTCACAAATGTCAAATCGGGATGAACTGATAAGACTTCGGTGGTCAAATGTCAAAATTACTGTAATCTAAGATGGCCTGGAAATGCAATAAACCTCAAGTAAATAGACCAAAAATTGGCATATTAAGAAAAAAAATCAAGTTGACAGTGCAAGCAGAGCAAACACGACACGACCAAACACGCTGCAAATGATGAGAATGAATAGTGATGTTTATAGGGGACACCAATAAATGAGGGACACGTGGGACATGCTTGTTTTGTAACTATTTGTGATTGTCAAATTGACTAAAGTCCCCTCATTAGTGGTGATGGAATATTAACTAAAATCTTAATTTTTCTCTCATTTTAAAATACTGATGGCTCAGCATGGTTTTATTTGAGTTTGCGGGCTAATATCCAAAATGCAAAGGCTTCAGGTTATAAAACTTTTAAATAAACTATTTCAATATGATACAGGTGACCAGCATGTCCGTCGCTTTTCAGTATCCTTTAGAAAGATTCATATCTGTTGTCCCCTGTGCTATTTGGAGGGCAGTTGTCAGTTTGGTTGTGTTTGACGTCCAGGTGTTGTTAAATTGATGATGTTTTCTATTTCGCAGGTGTTTTGTCTGTTTACATATGTTTTCTTGTTCACAGTAGTGACCTCACAATGACAGTATTTCACCCAAATGTCCCTCAAAACAGGATAAAATGATGAAGTAACAACATTTCAGACTTCCATTTAGGAAATTACATATTTATTTAAATTCCTTTATACTCGTCACTACCTGCGTTACACATAAACTGTGACTTCTGGACTGTGGCACATGGATTGAATGCTCCTGTGGGGAGGAAAATCTGAAAGTATGAGACCCTAAGAATTGCACATTTGCTGACAATAGCAGCAGAAATAGAGAACGGCTGTGTCAGCATTTTCGTCTTCTTGTTTTTTTCGCGCCAGGTGAGAGAGCTTCTGTCCCAGAAATTGTCATCCTGGCAGCAGTCATGTTCACAGCCCACAAAACTCCCAGAGCGCGCTCTGAATCTGCTGCGTCACACTGCGCCTCAAAGCTCAGGGGCTGCTGGGATCGCTGAGGTCCTCCGCCACACCAAGATCGGCTCTGCTCAGCCGGAACAGGTCAGATCACCTTTGTTCAGAGTAGTCAAGTCTAAGTCAAGCCTCAAGGTCTTAATGTTTGATTTGAGTTCTGAACTTCTGCTGCTTAATGGTATCTGTCTTTGTTTTCTCTTTCAGAGGCTTTCTGTTCAAGAAATTCCTCCTCTGCTGAATGGAGACTCCAGTCGCTCCCAGCAGCTACGCTTGCGCCCCTCCTCCCAGAGCGAAACCTGTACTACTCAAGGCTCCCCCCAGACTTTTCGTTCTCTCGCCACTGGAGGAGAAGCTGGAAGTTCATCATCAAGCGGAGCATCTCCTCAGCACACCAGCACACCCCTCAATGCATCTGCAAGTCCCCTTCCTGAGACCCACGCCAGCCCTGCTGTGTCCACTCCCCCTTTGTCTGGAAGCTCGGCGCAGCAGAGCTCCCTCCTCCTGACCACCAACACATCCAACCTCTCCCCGTGCCTCATCCCCTCGACGGTAATGTCACTCAGCCAGATCTCCCCGGCCAGCAGCTCCCTGCAGGGCATGACCCTCCCCATCCCCCACAGCGCCCCTCACAGCCCTCCACTGCCTCACAGTGCTCCTCTCTCCAGAGCCATGACTCCCGTGCAGTTACTGCACCAGCAGGTGGGACCGGGAGGGAGCAACAGTTCATCGCCGTCACATAACCCCTGGCTCCTGAAGGCCACGGATGTGTCTGCAACAGCAACACTTCCACTGCCGAGGAGACCTGTCAGTGACATGAGGCTGGGTGGCTTTCAGGGTAAGATGCCATCATCCACATTTTACACCAAAATCTAATCTGTAACAATTTAGTGCAATTCTAGTGCAATGTAATCAATAATCTATCACCACCTCATCAGAGGCCAGACGTGTCAAGACAAACAACTATGCACACACACATGCAAATCTACGGGCAATTTACAGTAACCAGTTCATCTTTGTTGCATGTTTTTGGACAGTGGGAGGACATGAAAACTAAGCAATGCAATGTCCTCAACAATGTATATCAAGCTTTTCAAACCTCAAATCCATGCTCATTTCAAAACAATAATGTCACGTTTTACAAATAAAGGAAACTGTCATATTTCACGTATAATGTAAATTACCTATCAATGCTATTTAGAATGTTTTTCACAGTTTTTTTGCAGACAAGCATAGACAAGCATAGTGAAAATGTGGTTTCACAGTGAATGTGAAACCAGTCCACAGCGTCCAGCTGCACTTGCTGAGCAGCAGGAGCAGATTTGCAGCCTACGCTCTTCGCTGTGGCTGCTCCCACTTGCTCCATCGCTCTCTAAAATGTTTAGAACAAAACCACTGACAAAAAATGTGAAGCTGTAAGAAATGCTGTCAGCATTAGCAGTAACCGAATGCAGCTCAGATGGCTCTGCGAAAGTGTGAATGCTGAAGAGTAACACATGCATGAATAACATGCCTGCAATAAACTCCTTCGTGTGTAGGCTGGAAATTTGAATCCAATATAGGACTGCCAGACTCCGCTCACAACAATGAGAGCTATCATACCGAGACACAGACACTGAATATAAATAAAATTCATGACTAATGCTGTTGTTTTTTTTCTTTCTCTCTAAATAGGCTCCAGTCTGCCCAGGATGTTACCTTTATGTGGACCTACACGTGTGGAAGCCATGTTCGCTCACACACCTGGAGCACCAGAGGGTGGCGGCGTAGGGGGTGGAGCTTGCTTACTTCACTTCCTGCCTGGTGACAACATCACCCTGCTCATCTCTGAGCCCAGGGATGGATGGCACTACGGTCAGAACGAACGAACCGGACGGTGCGTTTTACAAACCAGACCCCCTGATGGGGAATGCAAAAGGACTTTGTAATGTTTAGCATTGTTGCAGTTTAGAAATGTCTCGATGCCCTAAGACGAGGCTAAATGAAGATTATGTTCTGGAGATAAATAAAACATGTCAGGGTCACCGCTTACCCAGAACCTTGAGCTCCCTTTAATCTATTGTAAGTAGAATATCTTTTTACTTCAGGAGGCTCCCTCTTCCCTGAAAGCATTTCCCTTGTTATGTTTCTCATGTAAGATGTCACTGCACACACCTTTCGTGCCACTTGAACCTCTCATTTTATTATTCACTCCCATTAAATCAAATTTTCCCTCACAGGAAAGGCTGGTTCCCTTTCTCCTACACTCAGCCGCGTAAGACGGATCACCTCGAGAAGTAAGCTAAAGATGCGTAAACACTGGAATTGTTAACATGTTGGTGACGATGAGCTTTGACACGCTATTAATGACAGAAATACTTCTCTCACTTCCTCCTAATTTCTTTTCACAATTCAGTATACCAGCAGTCAGTAGAAAGTCATAACAGTGAAACAGAAAGCTTTTTCAAAAACTTCTATGACATCCTTCCCCTTTCCATCTGTATTCTCGATCAATCCAAACATCTTTCATGCCAGATGCTCAGAAACTGCAGCAGCTCATAACCTGCAGAAGTTACTGTTTGCCCTCTCCACCGCCCTTTCTCAACACATTCACTTCTCTTTCCAGCACCAGCAGCTCATCAGGTTTCTTCTATTTTTCTTTCTTCCCTTCAGCTCTCTCTTCCTATCTAAGGCTAACAGCACCAGCACAGGACAGCTTGACAAGCTGGTGTCTCCAGGACTCGCCCCTGAATCAGCGGAGGAGCGCTCTCTTCCTCCCCAGAGGGTCAGCACCTTCCGTCCACGCCCGTACAGCATGGCTGACAGCAACAGGGTAGGACACATGACACCTCTGGGAGGAGGTCAAGAGTTAGACAGAATCTGTGATAAAGATTCAGTCGGTTCAGTCAAACTGTCCGCCTAATGTTTCTTCTCCTTTACCTTACAGATCACCTCAGAACTGGTCTCTCCACCACCCTCCCCAACCAGGTAACTTTAAGCAATTCAAAGTTTCTTTGCATGTGTCCTTAAAGGGGGATTCCACCGATACTATGCAATCAGTTGTCTAATCATATTACTAAGCATGCTTATCTAAGAGGGCAAATGCTAACAAACATCACCATGTTAGCATGCTGACATTAACATGTAGCTCAAAGTACCATTGGCACGTAACTGTTGACTGTACATAAAGATGAATGATATGAGAGCTCCCCAAAAGTAAAGCCAAACTTCTTGGTCACCCTCTGGTGGTTGGCTGCAGTATAGGTCGCAAACCCCTCTTCCTCGACTGCACCAGGTAAGATTCGGGCCAAACAAATAAATGTGATAATTTAGTTTTTAGGGAGTATTTATCAGACTAATAAATGCTCAAGTGTTAATTTCTTGGATCACTTTGGTTTTAATTAGTTATTTGATTATTGATAATAGTAAAATTAGATGAAAAATCTTGATTGACAGCGAAGCTCTGCTCGTGATGGCGGGTGGGACCTTGATACCATGACTCCACTTCCTGGTCACTACTGTCCAGACTCTGGCTTTTAATGATATCACAAGATGGTACACTCATATTAGTTGGCTTCATTTTTGTACAATGGGAGTAAGTGGTGACACGTTGTCCATTTTTTTGGGCCTGTGGCCTAAACGCAGTCTCAAACCCTGCTGTATGGATGTGACCACTCGTCTTAATTTTTCTGTTTCTTGCAAGTCCCAGCCTCAAATATGTTTAATACTTCCTTATTGGAGCTCCTTTTTATGTAATGTGTCACACATTTCATTTTCATTATTCTTCCCTTTCAGGATCAACCCATTTGCCCACATCCGACTCAGAAAAACTGTCACTAACGATCGCTCAGCTCCCATCATCGAGTGAGCAACAGAAAGCCACAGCAGTGATTCTGTTCTCTGTGGTTTGCCAGAAAATCAAATGTCAGGTTGAATCCTGGAAACACCACACTGGTTCTTCTTGATTATTTCAAATTGTACTTCACTTTTGATTATCCTTTTTTTTTGTTTGTTTATTTAAATAAAATACAGATTGTGTTTCATGCACTGGAATGAACATTTTTAAATCCAAGTAAAAAAGATTAAGGCTGATTTGTGTGATAAATGTGATTACAGTCCATTAAATGTTAAAGTAGCTAATAGGAGAAAGTAGAGTAAGACCAATATTATACCTGATAATTCAGTTTGAGTGAAACATAGGCATAAATGAAACTAAGTCTTTTGTGAAACAGAAGTAAGGTCATAATCTTTACATAGATTTGCGTTTGAGAGTGACATCATACTCATCCAGAACAACTAATACTTTTTCATTTTTTTTCCTGGAAAGATGCCTCTGTTTTCTCTAACTGATTTACAGTGCAATTTTTTTTCTCAGTCTAACTCTCAATCTTCTGGGGGGGTTGTTTAATGTGCTATACTCAGAAAGGTTTTCTTGTTTGACTGATCTAGGAACTGGCTCCTGATAGCAGGTTATGAACTTTCACTCTCACTGTAGTGTTAGGGTGTTATGGGAGAACAAACCCCTACTCTACAAGTGCCACTCCCATTGCTTTATTATGATATTATTTGTTAGAAAAGCATCCAGATAGTAGCTTGTTCTTGGTTTCAATGGAGGTAAATTTTTTTTCCCCTTAAATTTGACCAATGATGTGTAAGTGCCACTGTCAACTGTTCGATGATAACAGGATATGTTACGCTGCTGTAGAGTTCCATATTTGTGAATGTAGATTTTTGGAGTAGTGTAACTCTTTACTTGGACTTAAAATGCATGATTTAAACAAATCCTACCTTAAATGTAATGATTCACTTGATTGATTAATGATGCTTTATTAGTTTCCTAGTGAAATACTTATTTGATATAGAGGAAGTACTACAAAACAGAAATAAATATATCTTATGAGCTTCAGAGACAGACGCAAACTGTGGCCGTTAATAATGGAATGATTGGACAGTGTTGCCATTGAAGGAAGTGTTTCTTTAGGATGTAACAAATTGTGGAGGGTACAAAGTGTTAAGAATGACAGATTTGTGTCCTTTGGATTTGATGTCTTGATTCGTTTTCAATCCCAAATCTAAAGCTAGACAACATCTAGGCTAGTTGATTGTAGCTGTTTGTTCACCAATCAAATCGAGCAGAAACTTAAAGAGAGATTTTAAAGCCAAGAGAGATGATGATGATGGGTTATGTTTTAATGGGGGAATGCGTCCATGAAAGTGATGAAGAAAGCATACAGGAAGTTGGCCAACGTTTGAGCAAGTGTAAAGATATCCAAAGTAATATTCTGTAGATTCTGTAGTGACCTCTAGAAAACTGGTTTAAAGGTGAAACTCTGCAAACTGGAATTGTTCCTGTTGTTCTGTTGCCTTGAGTGTCTGTGATCTTTGAGCTTCTTCAAGATTTGAGTTATCGCTCACAAGGCTTATCACAGCCCATATTGTAACATTGAGCTACATGGCATTGTTAATAAAGGTGAAAAGATAGAGCCGACGTGTATTCATGCTTGTAAATAGTGCTTAAAATGTATGATTGTATGACTTTTGATTTATTGTTTAACATTTCACCTTGGTAGAATATTTGGACTTTGTATAAGCAGTGAATCACCGGAAACCATGCACATGTATGAGTGATCTGACTCACAGCAACTGGTGGCTGTAGTGACCAGTAATAGTGATCTCTAAAATCTAAAATGGAATTTAACATGAACTGATTTTAGGGTTAAGGGAGATCAACAGTTAAATATAGTATACTACAAATAAGTCTATGTCCATTATTGCAAAATGTGGGGAAATTAGGGTGTGTTTATTGATATAGAAGTTTAATATAGTATATATATACATGAGAGGAATAAGTCTGAGGTGTGAAATATGTAAGAAAAACATGGAAAGTTTACGTCCAACTAGAAATGTATGGCGGAAACAAATAGACAAATATGCAAAGTACAGTATATTGTAGATATCAGTTGATGTCTAATACATAATTCCTACTTGATTGCAGTAATGTTGCTATTAAAAGAAACCTACACAAAAAGTCCAAAACTCTTTTCTTCCAAAGTGAACTATTGTTTTAACATTGCACATCCATTTTACACTGTTACTTGGTTCTTATTGTAAACAGACCATCAGGCTGTTCTCTGAAGTGCATTGACATGAACCTGTGGTGACTGCAGATTTTATTATGATAAAAACTGCAGAATTTGCTTTTTATCTGAAACACTGAATAATGACATGTGAAATTAAATGTCTGTGAAGGATGTGTTACTCTGTATGTTCTTTGAATTTAGAGCAAAATATTGAAAAAGTGTTTGGGATAAAGAACCAAAATGTACAAATAGGTGTGTATAGTAGCTCCATATATATATATAGTAGCTTTCACACTCACATGCGTAGAATAGTTCTGGTATGAAACAAGGAATTCATTTTAAGTGTTAATCTGATTTCAGCTTTGTCAAGTTAAGCCTCTTCTGGAGGATCAGGGCTGTGTTAAAGCTTAGTTTCAAAACGGGAATGATCTGCTCTGGAAAATCAAATGGAAATGTTCAGTCCCGTTTGCTGCCCCAAAAAATTAATTTGTGTAACATTTGTTTTTCGGGGGGGGGGTTGAGATGTTAGACTTCCAACTCTCCTATATTGATCTTTGAGGGTGACTTTAAGAGTTACTCTAACAAGCTTATGACAAGAATCTCTCCATGTTCAAACCTTAACAGCTTAAGTTGAGCTAATTATGAAATGTTACTCCAATGAAAAATAACTTTAGGAAAAATATTCCTGTGCCCAACTCTTACACCTTTTTTTCTATACAATAAATTAGTCCCATGAAATGCTTTAATGTAGCAAAACATACATACTGCCCAAATGTATTGCATGTATTCACACAAAACAATGTGACACAATAGTATATTAAATAGATAATCTTTATTGTGGGACAGTTTGAAGCGCATATGAACAAAGGGAACAGCACAGGTTTTGACTGGGAAAAAAAAAATGAAGTTATAGATTCTTAAGCCATTCCAGGTTGTTTCCTTTAGGGTCACATGGATGGGCGGGGACATCGGGCATACTTCCGTCATCCCGCACAGGAACTGCATTGGGACAGTGCGGAAAAGAAGCTTGTTATTGAGTTGAGTCAAGTTGAAGTAAATGGTTGTAATTCACAGAGACTTCAGCTCCAGGCTGCTGTAAAATAATAATAAGCAATAGTGTTTACCTGGGTAATTGTATGGCACAGCTGAATTGATCATTCCTGTATACTTTGTGATGGGGCTCAAGAATGGAAGTGCGATACCTGAGCAAGAGAAATGTAATTATGTTAAATATAACAGATTAACACGATTGTGTACAATTCAGTCAATTAACAAGAGATTCACTGGTTGTATTAAGACAAATACAAACCATACTCAAAAAAGTAGAATATCAAGGAAAGCACTGCTTGCTAATTTTTGAGGCCAATACTTTTATTAAGTAAAATTGTTTCAATATAGATAAATTGACCAATATACACAACATTTTTGCAATAATCCCTCGATTGAGGTCAACAAACATTTGTACCTAACAAAGTAACAGTATTTGCCTTATTAACAATGAACTTAAATTATCTTAAAGGACACAAATGCACTGAATAAGCAACCATCATTGGAAATTCAATAATTACAAATCACCCTAATCATCTGTCTCTGCATTACCTTTTTTTAAAACATTTGTTTTTAGATTCATACAATATTGACAATATATATGCCAATAATGCTATATGTGTGATCAGTCTAATGGAAGTATACTGATCACGGGGAGAGAAAAAATATGTTATATTCAAATATTTTGAGATGTGTTTCATTTTGTCAGGGTTGTAAACCACAGTTACTAAAATTAAACAGTAAAATGCGTGCAACATTTTCGTTTATGTCTATTTAATGTTCACTTTCTAAAATAAATGTTTAAAAAAACGATATTCAACTTGTTAGACATGCAATGATACATTAATTTATAATTTATAGTAGTTCATTCGCAGCACCATGATATGGACTAGCAACAAGGCCAGAAATATAAAGATACTGAGAGATAACATGCAGTCCATGTTGATCCTCACACTATGAAATCTAAAAATGCGAAGACTTCTTCAAATATTAGCTTGTCACAGTGTCATAGTGCACGAGTACTACAGACATATTGGAATGCTGTGCTCTCTAGCTATCCCTCACAGGAGGTACGTGTGTGTAGTTGGCTACTGACCAAACAGTCCGATACCACAGGACACCAGGATAACAGGCTCCTTATTCCAGGCATTTTTCAGGAATGCTCCGATACCTGCGAACCAAAACCAGACCAAACCCTTCAGACCTCAGCTAATGCTAGCAAACTTTAGCAACATCCAAGGTCACATTTTTATTTTATTTCAAATGGACGTCATTATTATAAATTAACCAGAGATTTGGATAATGTGAATGCGGTCATTTAAATAATTTGTTCGTGCTATCAGGAGGTTTTGCTAAAGCTTATTTGACCAGGCAATGTACGAGAGAAGGACTAGCGGACAACATACCCGCCATGTTGCCTTGTATCGTGAGTCGTTTTAGCCGAGCGGGTGCTCGTGGGAAATGTAGTAAGTGCTAACAACGCGCCGTCAACGATATTACGTATAACTTGTGCGCCGATTTGGTAAAAACAAGAGGCTTGTGGTTGGAGGACCATCGTTTAGCTTTGTTTTTTTTCAAATCTTAACTAAACTTACATATACAGTAAACATAATGTTAATAGATGTTCAATAGAGTCGAAGTAGACCCTACCAAACTCTTTGTAGTGAAGCTTTCAGCTATTTTGGACTTAAAACTGTTAACTGTAAGTACTGGATGGATTTATATAGCATGTAACTTAATATATGGTGATCATTGATGATACGAGAGCTTTATCTAACAAATATTTCTATTATTACCGAAATGTGCTTAGTGAAAGTAGCCTATTTGTATACGTATAGTCGCCATCATTGTCTAATAGAAACGTATACATCACAAAGAGAACGTCAGTGTATGTGCGACACAAACGACTACCTCTATAAAGTAATCTGTGGTGCCTTTGCTGTTAATTATTGATACTTACTTATGCACTCTTTGCTGTCTTCGTCACTCTTATATAATTCAATTTGCTTACAGAGTTGTTTTGTCATAACTAAATTATTATATAAACAGTGTGAAAGGTAAAAGGGTATCACAGGTACCTAGTTAATAGTTGGGCTGCATAATATTGGCAGAGTGACGCTGGGATAACTATTTTTTCCCGACAATAAATATTTTGTTATGAACGAAGAACTTTCTCCAGATTCATGCATTCTGTTATTTTATGTGCAGATGAACATTTTCTTTTAAAAAAAAAAAAAGAAAAGCAAATCCATCAATCATTTTGAGTGAAACTTCTGACAGAAAAGTGGAGAGTTATTGACAGTAACAAGAAAAACAGCATGTTAGTTGTTGCGGATTCCTTATTTTTCATGTAAGATACCACATCTTTGTCAAAATACAGGTTAAATCATTGTCATTGTCATTGAAAATGAAGGGTTAGGGTTGAACTTTGCGAGCTTCCTTCCTGTTTAGACTGAAATGGTTTATTGTGCAGCCCCTATCAAAATAAAACCTTTTGTTAAATTCTTTAAAATGATCACCAAAATTGTATTTTAGGTTGGACGACCGAGGCAATGTGAGGTTTTTTTTCACTGTATAATTTGTTATTTGTAGAGGTTTTATAAAGCCACCACATCTCTGTCTCCCAGATGATGGAGGATTTCTCTGGTTTGGCTCTTCCTCCTCTGTTTGGAGAACACATCCTGGAGGCAGAACTTGAACCTGGTGGTGTGGAGCTGGTGCCAGGAGAGGTAATGTCAATGATAACTGTAATGTGGATGTCAGTAAACGGGATCGCCAATGCTCTTATTATAGCGTTATACAGTGTCTTTGTAGTCATTGTGCAAAGTCACCTGTTAGTAGTTTTAATTACAGATCTTGGCTCTGTTCTTTCCCTGTGTTTAATGAATGAGGCTACAGTCACATCTGTGCTCAAGGATCTTGTATTAAATATGCCATAAATGTATTTTAAGTGGTGAAGAACATTTCTAACTCTTATTAGGGAAGATCCAAAATGATCTAATGTTGCTTAGTAGATGAAACAAAATCTCTCAGAGATGGTAAATCATTTCTGATTAGCATTGTATGCATTAATACAATTCAGGAGTATTTCACATCAGCGTAGGTGTATAATTACACCATTATCACGTATTATAAATGTCTGTAATAGACAATTACATTTTTAAGATGTAAAGCATATAGATTAGGCTGTGCCATTTGAAACACACTCGCAAAAACACACGGATAAACAGGAATCAGAAACAGGAGTGGTTCTCTGTAGGTGGAGTTGGGCCCCGGAGGGAATGAGCTGCACGAGAGTACAGCACGGGAAGATGAAGCGAAGAGAGCCCTCGACAAGAGGAAATATCTGGCTCTCGGCAGGAGATGTAAAGAAATTGAACAGGTGCGTGCGAGTTAATGTATGCATGCATGTATATTTCTGTTGTTTTGCTCACTTCTTGCCTGTGTGCCATATATTATTCCATATCATATCAGAGCTTCCTGAAAGGTCTTTCCCCATTTTCTTACCTCATCTCTCAGTATAGGTATTTGAGCTCTCATTATTTTATGGCTGTAAAGGCTGTGAGATGCAAGATAGGCTACTTTTTTATAGAAATTTGGGTTTCTTTTTTTGATTGAGTGGTAAAAAGTTCCTCACTGTCCCCTCAACAGTCCAAATTTGTCTTTCTCAGGTGAATCA
>KV751362.1:2712356-2723156 GCA_001698575.1 Mola mola
TCTATGTTCTTTACATTTTCTGAGATGCTTCCTCCTTGACGGCCTGTGTGAAAATCATTCTGTTAATACTGCAGGTTTCTCATGAAGACTTTAGATGCTCATGGTGACGACTACAGAAACGCCCAGCTCACCATACTTTTAGAGGTGAGAATGAGTCCATTTTGGAAATAAAAACTCGATCTGTTTTCATTATTTTTCACTGTGAGAGTTATTTCTTACCAATCTGCACAGGGATTAAACTATATGTAGTCATTCAGCTGAATTTTAATAATTGCTAATATAAGTTTTACTACATCTTTTGTTGCAAGTCTAATTTTTCAGAACCAGATACAAACCCTATAAATTATGTAAAGATGTTTTTCATCATTAGCTTCTATGATCTTTTGAAGACATTTTAGTCAGAACTCGGTAATTTACACATTGATTATGACACACAAACGTTTTAACGGGACAAAATGATAACGTGATGACATTTTTTATCTCCAAAAGATCAAACGTCGACTTCACTGTGCCATTCTAATCTTCTGCAGAAGTTGCTTTCTATCTGTAATTTAACGTGCTAACACAGGGGAGCAGCAGGGGACATTGTGACCATATTTCACATGTGCTCCAACACTGAACCAGTCACACTGATCCTGGATGCCCTCCTTCAAACTGTCCCGATTCTATTGATCTTCTGCACGGCCGTATTGAACATTTGTTTGAAGCGCACAAGCTTTCTGATTTTGGTGCTATTTCCCTTTTACTCCGTTGCTGCTGAGTCAGCGTTATATTACAGCAGCATTCACTGTATACTGGTATATACAGTATATATATATATACACACTATATATTACTTATTTAATGCCGCTTACATTTTGACTTGTCACTGTTTGTGTGTCAGGATGAGTCTGGAGCTCATATAGATCCTGCAGCAGCAGGGGAAGATGAGCAGCTCAACGGTGTGCCTGGTTCCAGCTCCGCTGCAGCTTTGCCTCATGCCGTCGGACCTAAGAAGAGGAGGCACCGAATTACACGGCAAGAAAAGGAGAAAGAGCAACATGTAGGTGAAGAAAAATGCTGAACTGCTTTTTTTATCAATTCACATCAATTCCATATATCAGTCAAGTCTTCACAGTATACGTCTCGTTGCGTGTGTTTAGCCGTGGATGCATCAGCCAGTGGTTTTCAAACGCAGATCGTTCTCCTCCATGTCAACATTCCGATATCTGGGAGTGTCAAAAATTGATTTTCTGTTTATTTGAGTTTCCGTTTCCTTTCCCAGACTGAACCGGATATTTCGGTGTTGGCAGAGACGCAGTTTGGAGAAATGCCCAGCCCGACATCTCTGTCTCACTGATTATCGCACTGCCCCGGATGAAGGCACACTCGGTTTCTTTAAATGCTGAGTTGATGCGCTGCTGCTGTTCAGCCAGGTTTTCTTTAACATTGTGAGCACGTTGAATTCATACGAGGCAGAATGAAATGTTACTCACCTGCTACACTGTATATACTGTATATTTGCTATGTTTTATTTCCTTCCTTTCATCCTATTTTGTGCTAAGAGTTGGTGACAATTCAGGAGGGCTGTGCACACTGTAATAGACAACATTGTTTTGTAAACATCTGACAAACCAGATCTAATTTATGCAGGCTAGTAAACATTTCTGTATACTAAAACATCATGGTTCATGATTTCATATCACCAAGCAGGCTCATTTAGTATACAATTATTACAGATAGCTTTTTCCGACATGTTCTTTGTATGTAATGTTTTAAAGTTCTTCACTTCTTTAACTGTTCATAACTGCAACAACAATTTAAAGCTTGTATTTTTATAGGGAGAAAATAAAAAAGATGTGTGTTTGTCAATAGTTAATAGTTAGTCATAGTGAATTTGACCAAAACAATCTTACTCCAATTCATGTGTCATCACATCTTCCAGAGGATCGAAACAGATGTCATGGATATTGGTATTTTGATATTTACACCAGAAATTAACGTGGACGCGAACGTTTTAATCTAGAAAAAAATAACTGCAGCACTTGTCCGCTGATCAAAAAGATGTAAAGATCGAAATAACTGACTGACAACTGAATGAAGTGGAGACAGACAGACTCAGCCAGGAGGAAAGGGGACGCGGACAAGAAAGGACAAGTGGTAGACAGAGAGGGAGAAGTTATATCTTTAATGTCTTTTATGTTACATAAAAGACTTTAAAGATGTGATTTCTCCCTCATGAAAAATAATCACAGATCACAGCAGAATTCCTGCAGCATTTCTTGTTGATAAATGAAAGGGGAACAATTTAGAGAGAAATCACAATATTTCAAAAAGTAATTATTATAATGACTAAAGAAAGAAACTGAAAAAAAAGCATTAGTGTTGGTGCTGGTTGAATCAGCATCCACATTAATAGCAGGACTCTCTGATTTCATATGCCTTTTGAGTTCGTGCCTTTACAGCGGATGTCTCGCAGTGACAGGCGTGAGTTTTGTCCAATCAAATCGCGTAAATTTGATTTAGGGCGGTGCTCAAACGCGGAGGTGGGATTTTTAGCTACCGTCCATCTTCAGCTACATTACAGTGAGCGAGCTTGTCGAAAAGAAAACACAATTTGGAAGTAAAGAAGACTGTCTGGAATTAGTTTTGGCTGTATTTGAAAAAAGACAAACGAAAGCCCATACCCTAGGTAAATGTCGTGAATGAGTATAAGTCTTGATGCTTGCGTTGACCCAATTTCCCTTTTTCATAAATTTGGCTAGCTAAGCTGCTAGCTAGCATTTTATGCATTAGCTAGCAGGTTAACGCTTAGAACGCTTAGAACGATTCTGATATATTGCGCCTTTCACAACGTAGAGCCAACATATCAATACTGTAATGGACCCCAAAATAATGATGCATGAATGTGATCAACACGCTCCGTGTTACTTGTTCTGAAGCGAGACAGTAACCGAGCGAGTGGACGAGCTAAGAAGCTGGCTAGTATTAACGTTAGCTTAGAAACGCTAGTAGGCTAGGTCGCTAATTTTAGCTGCCAACCATGTCAGTCATATTTGTAACGGCGAGATTACACACACAAATATATCTATCGATTGACAAACGGCCAATGCAAAAGTTTTGATTTGAAGTGTCTTTAAATGCTGAGGAGATAACATATTCTTTGCAGCTCATGATAACCTGCCAGTTAGGAAGAGTAAATGTCAGTCAGACTCAAATGAAACCGATGTAGTGAGTGCTCTGTTGCATTGTTCGAACAATGTGTTTGTACACGTTTTGTTTTCTGTGTGTAGCTAACATCGTGACAGACGGAATGTGGACATTGTCGTAGTCAGAGCCATGGCTGACAAAAGAAAACTTCAAGGTAAGAAAGTTGTAACTACAGTTGCTGTGAGGATTCACAACGCTGTCCAGTTTGGTACAGAGAGTATTCGTGTTATAACAAATGTTTTTACATTGATGTTGGACCACATTTTTTTTATCTCCACAGGTGAGATCGATAGATGTTTGAAAAAAGTAGCTGAAGGTGTAGAGCAATTTGAAGACATTTGGCAAAAGGTAAGATGTTTGCATCCTGCTTTGATTTGATACTCTACTTCAGAAGTTGATGTATTAATACGTAGTGTCTCATTTATTTGTATACGTTTCAGCTCCATAATGCAGCCAATGCAAACCAGAAGGAGAAATACGAGGCTGACCTCAAAAAAGAGATTAAAAAACTACAGGTAAGTTAACAAGCACACATTTTCCTCAACAACGTCCTTTATCCGTGCTCTTATTCTATGTGTTGAAATGACTAATGCGTTACAATACTTTTACCATCTTTTTTCCCAGCGATTGAGAGACCAGATTAAAACATGGGTGGCCTCAAACGAGATCAAAGACAAAAGGCAGCTAGTCGAGAACCGCAAACTTATAGAAACGGTAGGCTTCCCCATCGCTTCCTTAATTGTGTTTTGTGAAGTGTCCTCATGTCGTCAAAGCAGTCAGCTAAACATGGCGTATGTGAATGTTTTTTTCCCTTTAGCGCCTACTCTAAAGAAGGCTTGGGGCTTGCTCAGAAAGTGGACCCAGCTCAGAGAGAAAAGGAAGAAACGGGACAGTGGCTAACGGTAGTAATACATCCATGATCATTCATGCCTGCTGTACATCTTGTTTGCCCGAATGTTTATGGGCAATTTTTTTTACCAAATTATACCAAAGGTAAAGAAAAAAATGTAGAACCTTTATGTGAAACCTTGTGTGAAGGAGTTTGTAACAAAAAATTATGAAGTAACTTCTTCTATTAAAATACTCGCTTACTAGTGGTTTTACAAAAGAAAGCTTTCATAAAAGTCAGTTTAAGGAATTAATTTTGAGCAAATGCATTTACAATCTTTTTGTGACTTCTTCACCAACAGAATACGATAGACACTCTAAATATGCAGGTGGATCAGTTCGAAAGTGAGGTGGAGTCTCTTTCAGTTCAGACGAGAAAAAAGAAGGGTGATAAAGAGGTACGTCCTTCCCGGTTTGTTTCTTTACACACAAATCCTGGAACTTGGTTGTATATTTTCACTGTAGTCCTTAAAATTTTGTCCACTTCATTGGTACTAAACCACACACTGCTCATCTGTTTTTCATGTAGAAACAAGATCGTATTGAAGAGCTCAAGCGATTGATTGAGAGGCATCGATTCCACATTCGCATGCTGGAGACCATATTACGAATGCTGGACAACGACTCGATACCGGTGGACGCAATACAGAAGATCAAAGATGATGTTGAATACTACATTGATTCGTCCCAAGACCCAGACTTTGAGGAGAATGAGTTCCTGTATGACGATTTAGACCTGGAAGACATCCGTGAGTTGTGGTGTACTAGGACGATGCATTCATTCATTTAAATATCAGACATTAGGGGGGGCTGTAATGCCTCACATGTCCTGTCTCTTACAGCTACAGCATTAGTTGCAACCTCTCCATCGGGTCAGGGTAACGTGGAAGATGAGATGTATCTTCACTCCAGCAGCACTCCCACTTCGACCACCTCCTCTTCGCCCATCCCACCATCCCCTGCCACTTGCACTGCTGTAAGTTTTTATTATCATGCCATTACAAATGTGGTCAGTATGTCAAACTGATGCTAATGTTAAAAAAAAGTACATCCTGACACATTGCTGCACATGTTCCTTTCTTTGAGTTTACGTTGAGTTAACCCATCGACAAGACCCATTGTGTTCTAATCCATTGACTCTTTTGCTGAATCAACATTTCAAAAATGGATTGTCATATCAAGGTATCTCCTCCTATAGGAGAACTCAGAGGACGATAAGAAAAGGGGACGGTCGACAGACAGTGAAGTTAGCCAGGTGAGAGGCTCTCATCTGTGCTGTGCCACTAGAATAACAGTTTAGTGCAGCACTCTTCATCCTTGGTCCTGGAGAACCGTGCTGGCTGAAGAGTTTTGGCCTCCTGGGCAGTCTAAAGAAACATGTTCTTTCTCCGTGGGACCATGGTTGGAGACTCCTGATTTAGTTTATACCATCTCCTGCATATATGGACCTTGATAGCTCACAATAATCTTTGCTCCACATGCACTTTGTAGAGCTGCAGTTGCCCTTGGCATGTTTGCCTAACTGTGTTTTTCCGGTGCCTTTGTCATTTTCAGTCGCCTGTGAAGAATGGCACACCATCCCTTCTGTCGTCCTTCTCCTCCTCCACCACCTCTGGGTCCTCCTCGTCCTCCTCCCTTGTGTCCATGGCGAGTGTAGTTGGAGGCATGTCCGCAGTTCCCCCAGGCAGCAGTCTTATAGGGAGCTTCAGCAGTGCGGTGCAGCAACATCAGCATCAACCAGCACAACAGCAGCCTCCCAACCAACCACAGCAACATCAGCAACAGCAGCCATCTCAGTCTAAACCTTCTGTCCCATCAAACAACACCCCCAGCCCACCCAGCAACCCTCTTCTCCCAGCTTCAACTGCGCCTTCTCTCCCTACACCCAGCACACCCATTTCATCAGCTTCCAACTCTCAGTCTCAGTCCACATCAGGGCCCACCTCAGCATCCAATTTGGGACTGGGACTGGGGTTGGGATTGAGCAAAATTGGAATGACGGGGACCAGCAATGCCAACCAAATGGCTAGTTTAGGGCTGGGTGGCCACCCCACTCCTCTAAACACAATGGCAGGGCTCTTATCGGGCTCTACACCTGCCCCCTACGCTCAGGCAGCGGCATCAGGAGGCTTGGGTCTAAGCAGCACCACCCAGTCCAGCATTTCAGTGGAGAGCAGCACTTCCATCCCCACCTCTGGCTCCAGTGGAGTCACCACTAACGGGGCAGGGACAGGTCTCGGCTTGCTTGGTTCCAGTCCGGCCCATGGCTCTTTGAGCGGGAGCATTCTCGGTCTGGTTCCTGGGCAAAATGTAGCCCCCAGTGCATCTCAGGTGCCCCCAAGTTCTGTCAGCACTACCCCTGGAGTAGTTGGCATGATGGGAGGCAATGGAGGGAACGTCAGCGTGGTTGGAGGAGTAGGGGTGAATGCTGTCCCTGCTAGACCACCCAGTGGACTGAAGCAAAATGGAAGCACAAGTATGTTACCTTTTCATCTGTGATACTTATTTAAGTTGACATCTTCTCTCAATAGTGTTCTACCACTTTCCTTTCCCTTGGCTGCAGGTTATAGTGCTGTAGTGGCAGAGAGCACCACAGAATCAGCTCTAAGCACACCGAGCCAGTCACAAAGCAGCCAACCCTCATCTCTCAGTTCTTCAACCAGTCAGCCGTGAGTTCTTTTTTGTTTGCTATGTTTAAGTCTACACAATCTACAAACGTTTTACGTGAGTGTTGTTAAATTGTCTGTCTCTGCTGTTCCCTCTCTACTGGCTACAGGATGGACAATGGTCCCAGTCTAATCAGCTCCATCACCCTGCCTCCCAGCTCTCCGTCCCCCTCATTTTCAGACTGCACACCTGGAGGAGGGAGTCTTCTCAACGGGCCCCACTCCTACACACAAGCCTCTGAGAGTCTCAAGGTCAGGCCCCCTAAATGGTGCTTCATAGAAGTGGCATGTTGACTAAGATATAGAGCCTTTTATTAGAACCACAAAAGGGTCTAATTAAGTAGCTAATATTTAGATTTTTTTTTTGTTTGATTACCAAAAAAACTATGCTGGCATTGACAAGTGTTTTGGACATACATTTGTACATGAGTGAGGAACATTGAAGCCTCAGATGCTGTATTATCCTGTGACTGCTCTTCAACCTCTGGGCCACGTTGCTACCAAACATTGTCTACACTTACCCAATGATACGTTCACATAAAAGCCACCTCATGCTAATATATATTTGGAAGAAAGATTGTGCCATATTCCCCTTTTCACCGCAACCATCAAGAAGAAAGCAGCGTTGGATCATATTCAGTATAATGTGTTAATGCATTATCGCTGCCAGATAATATCTTTATTTGGACAAGCTGATGACTTTGGTTTCTTGAATACACCTTTCAATGCATGTCATACAAGGCATTGTTCCTGTTGCTGGTCGTACGTGATAGATTTCAGGGAGAGATGCTGTTTCACAACCTAGAATTGTCAAGTGCAATCAACCTGCGCTGTATTTAAGGTCAGCATGGCAGCCGTAACATTAGGTGGTTTTCGTAATTCATTTTTCACTTGTTGCTTCCACTCTTAAAAACTTTAGGTTTCCCCATCTACCCAACATAATTTGCAATTAATCAATAACCATGTTTTCATGTTGTCTGCCATCAAATCCCCACCTCAGGCTCCTGAGCCCCTCAGCTCTCTGAAGGTGATGGCTGAGAGAGCAGCATTGGGCTCGGGCCTGGATGGAGAGATTGCAAACCTGCACCTAACGGACAGAGGTCAGAACTGTCAGACGTTTTCTCTACTCTGTTACTAAAGGACGGTGTGCTTAGAAGTTACTAGAAGATACTATGAATCTGTCATTTGGACATTGATTAGCTACAGAAAAAGCAGGTTTTGTTTTTAGTTGCACCTGCTGCAGTAGAAAATGATGCTGGCATTGTTACAAGCTGAGTTTTGTAAGTTATAAGTCAAAATGACTGAATACTATCAAACTATTTATTAGTACATCGGTGGACAGAAAACCAATTCCAAGTCTTGCCAAATTCTTTTTTTATGTTCTATTTTATTGTATCATTAGCCAAACGCACTGAGCATCATTAATCGTCTTTTGTTTGGGTCATTTATAATTATGCTGTCATTGTCAAACCAAATATCAGAACTGTAGTTTAATATGAAAACAAACATGATGATTGGAAGAATAAAGAGTTCCTGATAAAGGAGAAGAGGGCATGTGAAGTGATTCTTGTACATTTTCTTGGGTTTTTGCGTCATTCATCCAAATTCTTCCCTTTTTTGTTCCTCCTGTAGATATCTTCTCTGGTTCATCTGCAGCGCCTGGCACACCTTCTGCCCCTCAGCCGTCCGTGTCAGAAGTCAGCATCCCCCCCTCGCTCGGGGTCTGTCCACTTGGCCCCACCCCTCTCCCCAAAGACCAGCTGTACCAGCAGGCCATGCAGGAGTCTGCATGGACACACATGCCACACCCTTCCGACTCTGAGAGGATCAGGTGAGAGCGCCGCAATTATTCACAAGCAGTCATAAGGCATTTTGCTTTTTTTGTTAAGTTAAGAAATGTGAAAAACAAGGTCATTTCACAAATCTTCTTTGATAATGAGTTTATGAGTTAGTGGTTTCTTTAATTGTTTTTACTGTGAAATGTGTTCTGGGTGAATAAATAATAGTGTTCTACATAATAATGCACATCAGTTACCACCTGTTTAATGATACGTCTGGTAACTGTCTGCATATTTATTGTTCTCTGAAAAGCAATAGGTAAGATAAAAAAATAAATGCTCACAGACGCTCCAAGTCCTCCACTCTGTAGCTCGTCAACACTCTGGCGGGTGGATCTAGTTGGTGTTTGTAGTGGAACATTATTCTTCTTTATGAGTAAATCCTTATTTAAACAAATGTTTTATATCTCCCCCAAAGGCAATACCTGATGAGGAACCCATGTCCCACCTTGCCCTTCCATCATCAGATACCGCCACACCACTCTGACTCCATAGAGTTCTACCAGAGACTGTCCACAGAAACACTGTTTTTCATCTTCTACTACCTGGAGGTAAAAACCATGCTCTCATCTCCACTCTACAGCCCCTTTTACACAGCCTGTTCAGTGCACGTCTGTTGGGTCTTAGCAGGGTTAAAGACATTACAGAGGCAGAACAGGGGACGTCAATGTCAAGAGAACAGCAGAGGTAGTAACGACCAGAATCAACGTCTGTGTCAAAGGAAGAAGGCTGTGACCTTTTATCTATGTATCTATGTGTTAGACCCACAAATGGGAGATTTAAAATCACCGAGCAGCAGTTAGCAGCAAATTCAGAGCAAAAACTACAGAAATTTTTACAAGTTGGGGAGAAAACCTTCAGTTCAGGAGTTATTTACCCTCCGAGCAGAGGATGAGATCACCTGCTAAGAAAGCAGGGACGGTAAATGATTGTTATTCTCATATTATTCTGTTGTTTACAAAGTGCTGCTTGTTGCACTTGAAAAACGCCACCCTAGACTCTGATGCTGCTGCAATACTCCTCTTTAACTGTAGAAAACTATTTTGACGCTGTTGCTTTATTCAGTGTAAATAAACAAAGGTGGTGTAGAGAAGGGGGGGCTTTGTTATTGAGATGTTGTCTGAATAACTATTGTCTTTGTGTATAAAGGCCTTCTGCTTATTTCCTGTCAAACTTACTGACAAAGTGACATTCTGGAGTCTTGATTGTAAAGTTAATGGTGTGTTTGGGCTCCCTCTCTCAGGGCACCAAGGCTCAGTATCTGTCTGCCAAGGCTCTGAAGAAACAATCCTGGAGGTTTCACACCAAGTACATGATGTGGTTCCAGAGGCACGAGGAGCCCAAGACTATCACTGATGAGTTTGAACAGGTACAGACTCCCAGCTCACTTTTTCTCTTCGGGTATGAAAAACTACAGTCCGGAGGTTTGAACTTTGCAGTGATTGTTCTTCTCACTCTGCTGTTCCTCCAGGGCACTTACATTTACTTTGACTATGAGAAATGGGGCCAGAGGAAAAAGGAGGGGTTCACCTTTGAGTACAGGTACCTTGAAGACAGAGACCTGCAGTGATGGACAGCAGGGCTGCAAAAGGACAGAGAGACAAAACGTGCTGCTGTTGACATTCCGAGACTGAACTTCAAACTGTGGATAGAGATTGTGATGTGTAGTAGAAACCCTCTCCTAAAATGGAGACTGGTGTCTGTATAGGTTGCATCTCGGCGTGAAGCCCTTGCTCCTCATGCAGCACTTTGCTTTTGACAAAAAAAGGCCCTGTGGGCCTAAGGGAAGCACGGCGCTGCATGTGCTGGGAGGGCTCTCATTAGAGATCTGCGTTTGTGCCTGTCTGTGTGCACATTCAGTATGTGGCATTAGGAAAGCCTACCCCATGCATGTTTTCTCATGTTTTGTTTTCTTTTTCTGTTTCAACAAGATTCTCTGTACCACCTACCCAACATGAGCCTGGAAGCCTTCGACTTGACACAAAACAAAAAACCTTGAATTTGATTGTTGAGTAAACTGCCCTTCTTGTATTTACTGTATTTTGGTGGTTTAGAATGGGGAGATACAGTGGACATTTATTCATGGTGTGTAGGACTGGCTTCTTTTAAGACCCTACGATGCCTGTTGAATATGGTCACTATTAGAGATAGTGAGCGTTTATCAATAGTTTTATTGATATTGTCTTGGTCGATTAAAACGCTGATTGAGAGTGACCACA
>KV751362.1:2723224-2742818 GCA_001698575.1 Mola mola
TGCAATTGAACTGGTCTCTGGCTCCCTCTCTTTACAAATAAAATGTTTTTAAGTTAACTTGTCAAAGAAAATGCGTTATTATGACACACTCATGTTTGTGACAAATTAATAAACTTGTAAAATAAATTTTAAAAATAGGGTTGGAGACATTAGTCTACTTGGTGTTTGATTCTTGTGCCATTGAGGGATTCTCATTATCCTTCCTATCCACACTAATCTCAGTGAATGTATCTTGACCAAGTCACCTCTTCATACATTATCCAGTTTGATTTTTATCCACCTTCCCACCTTTAAGGTTTAATTTTCTTGTGACATTACTACTTCTCTTCCAATGGTGTTTGGAGCAGAATGTGCGAATATCAGCGAATGTACACTGATAAACTGTTTACATGTAGAGCTAAAACACAGATGCTGAAGATTCTGGTGCATTTAATCCATGGAGCGAGTAGATGTCTCATCTGCTGTAGTTTGTTCATGTGCTATACTGAAGAACAATAATGTGGTTCTAAATATGGTGCGACAGAACCCAATCACTCATCAGTTTCAACCGGCAGAGTAACACCCAATCACGTTTTGTCCATTTTGGAAATCATGAAAATCGATCTGTACTGCATTTTCAATTTTCTGTTGTGTGGTTAGTTTTCAGGCTTTTACTTGGGGAGGGGGGCTGAGGGTGTGCAACATAAAGGAGAATGCCGCATAATTCTGAGATTTGCCTTTTATAGATTTTATTTTTTGGGACTTTTAAGGTTTTCATAAAACTGAGGGTACTCCAAGAAATGATTAAAATGTGAATTTCAAGACATTTACAACTTTTTGCTCATCACAGTTCTGCATGGGAGATATAAAAACGAGGTTATAACAGGATTGTAAAATTTCAATAAATACTTTGGAGAAATTAAATGTCAACTGTGTTGTAAAGTCCTGTCATTCCTATGTGACTTTAGTCATTTTGCACTCTTTTACAGGTGGGCTTTAATCTGTTCTAGCAAACCGATACTTTTGACGTTGCTGAGGTTGGATGATGTACAGCAGGCAAAGATCAAGACCAACTTTTGAGTTAAAGGGTTAAGACTTTATATTTGCATTTACATGTAAATCACTGTAAATTTAAATAAACCTTTTTACCAACTCAAAGCAGACGGGACACCGACATTTTTACATATTTTATTAAATGGAAAAAACACAACCACAAAAAAAAACAGAAAAAAAAAAAAAAAAAAGTTTGGACAAACTATATTAAGGGGAATTAAAAAAATATGGCATCACTTCAGCGGTCCAGGTGCAGGATGATGTTCTTTGTGTCTGTGTGGGGGTGTTCACATCTTCGATTCCTTCTTGACTTTCAGGAATTCTGCCATGTTTGAAAAGTATTTCTGGTTGGCTTCTGCCACCTTCTTCTCTGCAGCCTGCGGGTTCACGATCTCCAGCCCCTACAAACAACAGCAGAATGGTTAGCGACGGCAATAAAACCCATAAGGAGATACTCGGAAGAAGAAAATGTAACTTGTTTTTACCTGTAGAGGAGTGAACGCCACACTGGAGCTGGTTCCTGATGAGCGGTCTCGAACTGTGGACTTGCCTCCGTATGTCATGCTTTGCTTCTGCAGCGTTCTCTGTTGCGTACAACCAAACAGTACAGACATCAGTGACTGAAAACAAAGTCTATTAGTGAATACTGGAATTAAAACGAACCATGGAGGAATTTACCTGGAGGGATTTAGAGATTCTGGCCTTGGTGGCCTCATTGACCTGAGCCTGCCTGACGCGCCCGCTGCCGCTTTTCCCCAGCTGACCGAGGCTGAAGCCAAGATCCTCCTGATAGGCATCGTCCTCAATCTGCAACACCACATTGGAAAAAAAAAAGAAAACTAAATTCTCAATACTAATGAAAATTCTTATCAAACTCGATTACATCAAAAGGCAAAAACATGCCCAGTATTTTTTACATCAGGTTCTAAAACTTAGACCGGTTTTGCTGTAAACATTAAGGGTTAAATTAGAACTATTCTGATTTTCCATTAGAGCAAACTTGGCCTCTCGGGTTTTGCCATGACATCTGTTTGGCTGCTGAAGGTGAAGCTGCTTTTAGCCAACATCATCCTCTCAGGAGTCAGAACAGTCGACCAGAGGAGAGGAGAGCAACACTTCCTGTAATGCCTTTAAATCTGTGAGCGTTTATATTTAGATGCTTTGGATGGGAGGAACATTCAGTGTGGCCTGCTGTATTTGACATGCATTATCCGACCGACTTTTGTCTTTTATGTGAAGCATCGAGTTTAAGACGGGATCGCTATGGTTATAAATATGGGCCACAGACAGCATTATTAATACAGAACCTATGCTTCCTTTAAAAAAAAAAGAAAAGAGCACACAGGGTTAATCAGAGACAAACATGTTTAAAGAAGGTAAATGAAAAAAAATTTTAAAAAAAATGTACCGACCTCTGCAAAAGTCATTCTGTTGGCATGTTTTCTGATCTCCGTCAGTCCAAGACGCTCCTTCATCTTTCGATACCTTTAGATAAAAACAGAAGTGTTATTTCCACTATACGTATATAACGTATACTGTAAAAGTCCATTTTATTTCTATAGTTTATGGTGGTATTCTAAAGCAAATGTTGGCTATGCAAGATGCATATTATCCATAGTTTTCTCTAAATCTATGTCCTGTTCAGGGGATCTCTACATATGTAGAGAAGCAGACACCTTCTTCCACCTCTCTTCTTCCTCTGTCCGTCCAACGGGGCCGGCAGCGGTTTGACCTGTTTCACTGGTGGGGGCTCCTGCCATTTATCAAATTTCCTCTCTATTTCTTCTTTCAGGTCATAGCCAACCTGAAAAAAAAGTTAGAACCAAGAGTCAGAAATCACTTAAGGTTTTAATGTTGCTGCATGCAACATCCTTTTACAATCCTCCTAAGACTGTCAGACAGCTGTCATTTCAAACACAAGTAAATGATGACAAGAAAACATTTGAGAATTGACTCAGTTTGTTATCATGTATTCAGCATTAGTGTCCGTGCTTCATGAGGACAGTCACCTTGCCATCTGGACTCTCGTGGAAACTGTCGACTCGGCTCGCCAGAGTACACTTAGCAGCCACCAGACGAGCCGCCTTTCTCCTGAGGTCCTGAAGACAAGAATGGAAGAGTGGGATTAAATATAAGGTCCCCTGTGGAGTTAAACGCTCTACAGTATCTGTTTTTGTCAACATATTTACTGACAGGGGGTAGAGACTGCACAACATCACAGTGGTAGATGAAACCCGTGTGGGGCAGCAAAGAGGTGCTGCTGAAGCCAGACAGGGTTCTTCTCTGAGCTCCCAGAAGCATCAGGTTACAGGCGGGCATCTTTGAGAGGCTGGTGAGGCCGCCAGCAATACCTGCGAACCAGAGAGAGAAGAAAAATTGACTTTGTCAAATTTCATATGGAATTGCACTATATTTAAAAACATAACTCTAAAACTCACCCATGATCTTTGCTGCTGTCGATGCTCCAACAATGATGGACAGGTTCGGGGCAATAAATGACATTCTGGACTCTACATATTCATATATCCTGTGTTTGGACTGGTTCAGCTCCAGAGCCATGTCACAGGCTTCCTCCAGTTGCTTCAGTTCATCCTCACTTAACAGGGACCTGAAATTACAAAAATACATGAAGTCAACATATAAAAAAACATGTGAAGGGCAACAATGGTTCTCAGCAGTAACTGTGAGGATGGCCGTTTCTGGATGGGAGCCATTAAATGTATGTAGTCAGACAGTCCTGCATCTATACATATCAACCTCGGGATGCATAGAATTACATCTAAACACATATCTATATATAAACAGCCGTCTGGTGGCTCACCCTTGTGTGGTTGAGGCGGTGACACTCACAACCATAATAGTGGCATTGGTGAGGATCTGCTGCAGCGTTTCATTGTTTTTGCATTTCTCCAGATTGTTTCCCAACTCCTGTGCAGGGAACACAAAAGAAGCACAAGATGCTCAAAGCCAAAGTCGCAGAAAGTAGCAAGAAGTCGACAGGAAGATTTTCACATCACTTCAAGTAGTATAATGTCTTTAACATGAGTGATAACACAAACCTGAACAACTTGCCTACAACATAGGTGGCTGTAATGCCGAGCCACAGTAGGAAAACTTAGAATTCACTGTAAGTGATGCCAGATCTCAAGGAGGAGGGGCAAAAATATTAAATCCGGTCTTATTACATTGGTTTTTAAAATGTTCTTTGCAATTAAAGGCAACAATCCTTTCATCTCATCTCACCTTGACAGTGCGGATGTAATCGAGAGAATCTGGCACCAGAGACTCCAGCTCCGGGAACCTCTTGGAGTATCTGTCCCGAGTAAACTTGTGAATGATATCTGTAAGCAGTGAGAGAAACATTCGTGAAGAGAGAGAACATTTTCAATCCTTTTATCTTATTTATCTGTTTTACAAAAGAAGAAAGAGCCAACACACTAAGCTCATTGTCGATCTCTACTGTGAGGTTATTGGCTGCTACAATCAGTCTGTATTCTGGGTCAGCTTCGACTGGTCCTGAGACTAAAAAAAACAAACAGAAAAAACAAAAAGGATGATCGTATCATATTTATTCACATTTTCTGGTAAACACCGAACTGGAATATCAAATATTAAAAGGCCAGTATGATATGTATGACACTCACCCTCTGAATTCTTGCGCTGCTTTCCAACATACACTGAAATTTTGTCCACAATCTCTGAAAACTGAGGACAATGGAAAACATTATACATGAACGACCAGAACAGATGCTTGACTATCATAACCAGCTTGTTTAATGCACTCATATGAAAGAACTCACCTGTTTGCTGTTGCGGAGCTTGGCGATGGCTGCAACACTCTCGGCCTTGCTGTAGTCCACCTCCATCTCCTCTGGGATGTCCTCCAGCCCTCCATTAGTCCTTCCCTGTATCGCCTCTTCATCGCTCTCCCCCTCCTCTCCCTCTGGATACAACCCATCCTCCCCCTCGTCTCCAGCCTCCTCCAGGTCTGCCAGGAGCTCGTCCGCCAGGGACATCTAAAAATCAGGAGCAGATAGTTTGGAGGCATTAGACAGCTGGTATTTTAGAGACTGTTTTCCAAAATCAGTATTAGTGATTTTGTCACAACTGCAGAGCAGTCTTGATATCTATTTTATAACATCTGACACGACTGTGTGTCATCTGAGCAAAACACAACACTTAAACCAAAACACTGTCTTTATGGTCTGACTTTAGCTGAAAAATACTTTGTTTTCACTGAATTAAATAAAAAGCCTTAGTCACCTTATTGATTTCTGACCATGGTTTAAAAGATACATTGTATACAAGCAACAGAGCAGATTTTTAAATGAATCTAAGGGATCAAAAGATGGTTGGACAAAAATTTACAAAAATTTAATAAAAACTAGTGAAAATGGCAGATGGAAAATTATTTCTGTCGCCCTAATTTAAGTTAGCCTCTGATACCTGTTTAATTTCTGCCATCTACTTGTCAAATACCGGATACTGCAACTGCTTTAAGCCCTTAAAATTCCCCAGATTAACTAGAAACACAGCAACTCCTGGCAAAAATGCACTTGGGCGCTATTTGCTACAATAAAACAAAAGTGTGCATGCAGATTGTCAGCATCCATATAATTGTTGTAAATCTGGGATGGAATAATTCCCTATCGGGAATTACACAAGTCAGTACAAGAGGGCAAAGAGTTCAGATGTTTGCTGTAAAAGCGCTCTATTTCATTCTAATTTGAATACTTAATTTAAGCTGTCATGGTGTTATTCTTCTATTTTTTAAAGAGGTTTGTCAATTCTGGTATTTAATAACATAAGTACTAGTCAACTTGCAGTATAAGGTAAGGCTAATGATCTAACCTTTCTTCAAACGGGATTTCTTGGGACTAACAGAATGAAGACTCATCGTCATCATCAGACAGTCAAACAACATCAATAAATGTAGCATAAGACAAATTGTGCGGCAGACGAAAACTCCATATCTAGCTATTGGAAAAAATCATGCGTATGGTTTATGTTAGCTAAAATAGCTAATGTTAGCATACGTCCTATAGACGTAACCGGTCAGTACATGAACTTACCTCTAATGTCCAACTCCGGTCGCTTCAAGAAACAAAAAGAAATGTATCGTATAGAAGCGTCGGAATCTTCTGCAATTAGGTTATACGACTCGTTATGTTCGGTGTTTTACTCCTTTACCTGCGGTCAGCTTTATATACAGTCAATGGATTAACCGCTGTATCGTTTGTCGCAGACTAAATACGTATGAACCCTCGCACGGCTTTGTGGGAGTTGTAGTCAATTCGTTCTTGTCACAAGCGCAGTTCCAGTCTCGCGGTTACTGCGATACACTCACTTTACCATACATACACAGCACACATCCGGAACTATTTTCAGAACGCTAAACTAGTGATGTTGTTGTGTTAACTCATAAATAATGTATTCATCCAGGAACATTTCCCTGTCCACATATACACATATTTGTACTAAGATCCTGATGTACGCACATAGGTAATTGGGATTTTTAGGACAAATGAACCACAGAGCCGGTTAGTTCTGGCGATGTGATGGGCACTTGTTTCAGCTACAAAAATACACCTACAAAATCTGAGTAAGATTTCAGTGTTGTTGACCTTTGCCCTGTAAAAGCCAAAGTGAAGCCAATGCCAAATGACACTGGTTGGACCTGGATTTATTCAAGACAAAAGTCCAAAAATGTTTTTGTCCATTCAGTGATTTTGACCTTTGACCCTGAAGGGCCCCAAAGTCAATCATTTTTAGCTACTGTTGTCAGCTACAAAATGACACCAGTTTGATCTGTTTCAATTCTGTCTGGAATTGTGGCCAAGCACATGCTTTTTGACCTTTCAGTGACCTTGATCTTAGGCCACCAAAATCCAATCTGTAACTTTTTGAGTTATCCTGTCCACAAATAAATAAACACAGGCAAAAACATAACATCCTTGGTAATTAACAAATAAACGCCTGCAAAAACATAAGTGGTTCACATTTTTAAGTTTTTATTTCCCCTTGTTTGTACATTATCCCTTGAAACCCATTCTCTAAACAATACAGGGTTTAAACCAACATTTAAACAGACTAAACCAATGGACTAATTGAATCTTAACTGCATGATGGTCTGTTATCAGTAGAAAATGGGGTAAATTAACATACACAAACAAATGGAGTTATTTGCTGATGAAATGCTTTGATTTTTCATGCTAAGCTACATTACCGGTCAATAAACATGGTAAAGGATGACAAGACAGCTAAAAATTCAGACATTGGAAAATAATGACACATTACAGGACATAGTTCCATACAGATTGGCATATATTAACAAGTAAAATTATACAAAATACTTTGTTAGCAATTAAGACGTTTGGGAAAATATTTTAATTTATTTGTTATGAAGATCTTAAGAGAAGGTTTAACCTAAATGTATTCTGTCCCAAATCATAGCTAAGTTATTATATGTTAATTGCAGAAATGCAAATAAATACATTAATAATAATTTAGTAAAGTAAATAAATAAATAAATAACCAAATAAATAAAAAAATACAATAAATACTGTATATAAATTAATGCTCATAACGCAAGAGAGATATTTTAAGAACTGACGGTGTAAAGAAGCATAGCTTGTTTAATTTTTCGTGCAGTCTAAGAATAGATCTAAAAGTAAACAGTTCTAAACTGGTACTGTATACACTTGTATTATGATATTTCTACAAATGCAAATGAGCATTCTTGAATACAGGAGTCAAGCGATTTCTGTTTCAAACTGCTGCCTACAAGAACAACTGACTGCAATGAAAAATGCCTGAAATAAAGAAGGCTGGAATCCCCGCCTTTACGTACACAGATTAATGACGAAATAAACTGCATTCCCCACACATCTGGAGAACAATACAACAAAATGAAACAAGGAAAGAGAAGGTAAGCTGGTACACAGCAAGACTCCCACTGCATAGCTGTCAAATCTGTCTCAGATTTGACAAAGCTCCGGGCTCCATTTCTCCTCGCATATGCTGCCTTTTCCAAAGCCTTTTGGAGCAGAAAGCTCTTAACTATGTAAATAGTGGCAGGCAGGAGCACAGCTAGCCTTGTCATACAAAATCCTGTCGCTTGTAAAACCTGGAATGTGTCCATTCTTTCAGTTGCCGATTCAATAAAAAAATAGCCTCTGGGTGAAGGGCTGGTTGTTGGGCTAAATTCACTTGCCATTCCGAGAGCACTCAGCTCTAAAGGTTCCTGTGATGCCATACGACATCACACCAAGTGGGGGTCGGTGGCAGGGCTGACAGTGAAGCGTGATGATGTCACTGGATTGGACCCAATGGGCAACCTTGGTTTGATTGATAAATCCTCTTTCCTTTTTGATTCTTTGCTCCTTGGCCCTGATAGGCGGGGGGGGGGGAAGCACAATGTGAAATACAGTGGGGTTGAGTTGAGCTTCCCCAAACCACTTCATTATCCCTTTAAGAGATGTTCATCATAGGTCACAAACCAAACCGATTCATGAGGAATCCCAAAACTTAACACAGAAATTCAGATGTGTTATTCAATATAAAATCCCTAAAATCTTATGTTGCCAGATGATACAGTGGATTAAACTGTGAAAATATTTAGTTTGTCATTCATTCAAGGGAGAATAATGGTAGTTTTCAAATTAAGCCCAAATTTCCTGAACTTTTAGGGTTTAAAATTTCATAAAAGTGTATTTCAGTGTATGCTCCTTCCACATCAGTCAGGCCCTCTGGCACTGGCCTTTTACTTGTTCCCAGACTGACATTTTATGTCTTTTTCTCTCATATCTAACACAAAGGATGCTGCATTAATAAGCTGTATTGGACTGAATGAGTCATGTCCCCTTGTTTTTTTCCACCCCAATTTGTTTGGTTCATTTAGTTCATAGACGCTACGGTTATGTTTCATCAACATATTATAAAACGAAAAAAGCAACTTGAATTAGAGTCAAATTTCTAGAAAAACAATGGAGCATTTCAGTTCAGGTGCAGTTTTTAAAGTTTTGTTAAGCCTGTGTAGATGGGATGGTGGATTTTACATGCTTGTGCTCTGTCAACAGCACTGACGCATCACAATATTAGCAACAAACCAAATGCAAGTCAGAAAATAAATACGCTACATCTATTAATATAATCACACTGAAGCAGTATGAGACAGCCTTGTTTCGGTTGAGAATAGCTCAAAGGGAAGACAGTCTCTTAGTTCAACATTTTGAAGTTTTGAGTTTGAAGGCTACAAAAGATCATGATGGCATCTAATTTTAGCATTTCTGCTGCTGCTGTGCTCAGCCCAAAGGAAATTCTGAGCCCAAACTTCCATTATTCTGTGAAATTAGGAGATCAGTGTACCAGACAGACAGTGACAGGAAGTCAAGAGAGCGGACGAAAATGTGTTGGGAAACACAGCTTAGGCATGCATTGTTGAACACAGGATTTATGTCCCCGCTCGCTTCTACGTGTCACGCAGTCGAGGGGGATAATTAGAAGATTATTCTGGCTGCATATTTGGAGAGGATATAGATGAACTGAGGGGTTTCCTGATTCGATGGGTGAGGATGAGTTAGAGGCTGTCAAGTGTTATTGTGTCATTCTCTGGCTCAGGGTGAGCCAGTGATAATACCTGTTTACTAAGAAACATGCTGATGATAAACAGGTATGTTTAGCATGTTTGCGCTCTTATTTTGGCATGCTGATGTAAACTACAGTAAGTAGTACAAAACACAATGTACAGCTGAGAATGTCATTACATTTCCAGGTATTTAGTCATAAGTATTGGACAAATTCCTCACAATTTCAAATTTCAAAGATATATCACTCAGAAATACAAATGTAGTCATGGTGGTGGTACAGGAAGTCAGGGGATCGCCCAATTCTGTAGGATTTTGTCCTTTGGAGACCACAGATATCTGTACAAAAATGTATTGGCCATCTTTCCAGTAGCTGTTGAAATATAGCATGCTAGGATCGCTAAAATGTTACTCTAAGTCTCATTATGAACACTGGATCTTACCACGCAAATCCAACTTAGTGCTTTTGACATACAGTGGAGATGGACTCGTGGGGGCTGAAGAGCTCAACTCATTGGTTGGAGTTTCCTGTTGTGACAAAACAGAAGAGTGAGGTTTCCTTTTAATAGATCTGGCACGATCTGTTACAAATCACTGAGTCAAAGTGGGGAAAATACCTGATCAAAAAGATAGATCGTGACATCATCAAAAAAGGACACATTTCTTCCTCTGTCCTTCTCTCTGTCCATTGACTCCTTGGGTGATTTTAGCAGACTCCTCAGTCCGATGCGCTTGTCCACGTCCGTTTCTGTGACAACAATCACCCTCCGGGAGCTGTCATCTTCTTGCTCATCGTCCTCCTCATCATCGGGGTCGCTTCCTGAGGACAGACCTCGCCGCCTTCCTATCCGATTTCCGATCGCACCATCCCTGAACCCCCCTTTAACAGTGGGGGGAAGGTTTAAAGCAAGAGGAGGGAGGGCAAGAGACAGACGAGCTAGTTTCGCTGTGAAAATGAAAGCAGAAAGAGATGTCAGATATGAGGAATGTCAAGACTCCCAGCTGTTGATTAACTGGAAGCGGACAACCACTTGTACAAACTGGATTAGAGGATTAGACATACCTCAATATATAATAAAAGGATACACATATGTACCATTTGAATATTGTTATCTCACTAATTCAGTAATGCACACAACATGAGGTACCTTTCATTGCTTGGTTTGCAGTGGTTGCAGTAGGCTGAGGGCTTGTGACCTCAGGTAGTTCAATCACAGTGACTGGTTCAGGTTTAGTTTTGTCGGCCTCGGTTTGGGGCTGAACACTAGGGGAACTTTCCTGCTCCTTGTAGCTACACCAACAACAAAACAAACGAAAAACATCAATACAAAAGGTTCAGGTCAGCAAAATGACAAAATGTGTGCCCTGAACATGATGTAATATAATAGAGTTGCATTTGTGTTGCTCATAGTTTTAAGCCTTGTATTTAAGATATCTGTCATACAGTACTCAGCCATAGCATTAATAACACTGCTGACAGTTGAAGTTCATTCATTCATTCATTTTCTACCGCTTATCCCGTTAGGGGTCGCGGGGGGGGGCTGGAGCCTATCTCAGCATCTTGGGGCGAAGGCGGGGTACACGCTGGATGAGTCGCCAGTTCATCGCGGGGCTGACATATAGAGACAAACAACCATCCACACTCACATTCACACCTACGGGCAATTTAGAGTGACCAATTAACCTACCCCCAGATTTCCATGCTGACAGTTGAAGTGAACTACATAAATCACATTTCCTGGGGTAAGGCGATTGTGAGTGATGCATGCTTAAATTAAAGTGCTGGAAGCATTTGCTGAATTGCAGAAATATGATATGAAGAGCCAGATGCAGTAATGTATGCATGTAGGTTAGTTTGACATGTTGTAATTTAGGATTTGTGTCCATAAACAGCATCAACAAATTCATGAACTACAATGTAAGCTGACATTGTTTCTTTCTTCTTTGATGTCTTTATTGTCTTTAATCTTACGTATAAACACATCAAAGACATTCACAGAAATTCACAGATTTATTGGTGTTGCAGTTTCCACACTAATCAATTCCAGGTAGAAGTGAGACAGGCACATTCCCGTAATGTCCTTAAAGAGTTGAACAATAATAATAACTAGAAAAACTGCATTTCTTTCATGGTGTAGCGCCAACATTTGCTGTGCTGCTACTGCTACACTGTGCAATGAAAACACACAAATAGCACAACTATACCTGTTGACGTAAAGATTGTTCCTACCAAAGTTGATGCCCTTTGGGTAACACTTCTAGGAGTTTATTAAAGTACAAAGAATACAAATCGCCCAAAAATTTAGGATTTATTTCAAAATGGCTGACTTCCTGTTGGGTCGAGTTCATCACATCATGTAGATTTAGATGTGATCGACGTGTACCAAATTTCATAGATCTAGGTGAAACTTGCCGCGAGTGTTGGTCTATAGGGGGCTATTTTGCCCCACCCATCAGCCGAAACTTTACCATAGGTAAAGTCCCACCATGCTTGAATTTTTAAAGTTTCATAGAGACTCCACTGATTCCAATGATCAGCTACCCACCTCTCTACAACCAAAAATCAGCAAATAACAGCCAAAACAGAGCAGTTATGAAACACCAGAATCATAAACCACAAGTCAAGTTTCAACAATTGATGTTTAGTCAAAAGTTGTTTTAAGGGTGTATCAACACGAACAAAACACTCCTGGACGATAGATAATCCTTCTGGCTCATTTAAGTCAGCTTCTGTTCCACTTAGTGCAGGCTGGATCTGAGGGGTGCACTGAAGCTGGATTAGTGGGTGAGCAAGGTATGTTGAGTCTAAAGCCAGAGTTTTAGGTTTGTTTTCATACTGAACTGACGGATGTGCTGACTGATGCTGCGGTTTTGGATTAACTTTCAGCTGAATGCATCTGTAGTTGCTGGAGTTAAAACAGATGTTAAAAACAGGGAGAGAATCCAAACATGTTCTTATGAATCTTATGAATATCTTTTTCCATCCTTCATTACAAAACTTACCTGAGGGGTTGGAGCACTATTTGAGGAAACATGTCACATACTGACTCAGTGGCCTTTTGACGGTTTCTTTTTAATGAAGATGTGAACAGGAAAAGAACTAGTTGCTCTTCCTGTCTTCTATGGTGCTGCTGTGACATCTTTGATGATGGGTTGAGTTTTATTAACATTAAAGACATAATCAGGAACACAAGACAAAGGACTGATGATGCCCCTCGTATTCCAATGATGATGTCACACTCTTAAGGGGATTCTAATGATATGTTCTCTTTGAGGTTACCATGGAAACAGTTTTATGTTTCATAGTGAAGCATCAAAAATTCCTGGCGTATTGATGATCCGTTGATCGTCAACACACATCAACAATTGATTAGTGTGGAAACTGCAACTGTGAACAGACCAACACTCGCGGCAAGCATCAAAAGAGCTAAGCCTTGCACCTAAAATTCACAAATAGCACAACTATACGTGTTGATGGTGTCAAGGTTGTTCTGACCAAAGTTGAAGTGATTTGATAAAACTCTCTAGGAGGAGTTCACTTCGGTACAAGGTGTGCAAATTGAAAAAAAATGAGGATTGTATTCAAAATGGCTGATTTCCTGTCGTTGAGGGCATCTCAACGATAGGCTTTTTTGTAGATCTAGATGTGATCTACATGCCTAGGTGAAACTTGCCTGACTTGGTGGTCTTTAGGCAGGCTTAGCAAGCCATGTTGCCAAGCCCAGGCAAGCTTTTACCAGACAGAAATTTCCACTGTGCTTGACATTTTCAAGTATGGGAAAGCCCTAAATAATGTGATTAATTTGTAAAAATGTTAGTAATAATAATTCCTTACATTTCCAGCCTGTTGTATTATTGTTTGTTTGGGGGATTCCGAAGTGGGATTTTTAGGTCAAGGTCATTTGGTGCAAAAAAGAGCACATGTTGGCGCCACCTGACAGGTGACACATGAACTGCAGAGCCAGTTAGTTCTGGGTAGGTGATGGACCCTGGAATTAATTGCATAATTACATATATTATCTCTCTCTTATCTCCTCAGTCTGTTGGTTTGGTTTCTTTGCCTTTTACCTTAGACATACCACACAAACACAAATCTCTGCACTCACTAGTGACAGACCGCAGATTTGGTTATTATCTTTGAATTAGATGCAATAAAAAATGTCTAAATTACTTTAAAACTTGTGTGGTCTCCTTCTGTCTGGTTTGGATCTCTGACAGTCATTTTTTTGTTCTTGTTCTTGTCAGTTCCTGAGCAGTTTTTCTGGTCCTTTTGGGGGACCTGCTGTCATCGGGATGTGCAGATGTCATGGGGGGTGCTGCTTGGTCTTCAAGGGCATTTGGGGCACATGCATGCAAGGATCAAGGGTTTCACAGAAGACCTTTGCGCTGTTGTGAGGTGATTAATGTTATTCGCGTCAACTGTCAGTGATGTTAATGTTATGGCTGATTGGTGTATTTGTTACTTGAGATGATTTTTTTTTTTTTACACAAGAACCAGTGTCATTCAAAACTTATCTCTCTGGAGATGATTTAGAGCAATAAGAAAGGTGTTAGTAAAAAAGAGATGTTAAAAAGGAAGTTTATAGATAGTAATTGTAATTGATCTGAGCAGTGAAAGTAAAATTTCATTCACCCACAGTATAGTTGCTTAGAAGTTTATTAAGAAAATGTTTTTTTATTTGTTCTTTTTTTTTTTTTATTTGAGCAAATGGACCCTAAAAGACAGACTCTAAAATTCTATGTTCAGCCTTTTTCTTCATACCTTTCATCCTCTTTTTGTTCTTCCACAATAACCAGCTCAGCTGTATTCTCGGTGATCTGTTCCCCCCAGGGCCGGAGCATCACCGTGTCCTTAACTGTTGATCCCCAAAGCACGTTTGTTTTCACATTTTCACTGAGGGAGAACTGCAACCTCTCCTCACACACCTGAAGCAACAACACAAGACATTATAGCCCGATGAATACATTCAAAAAGGTAATAAAAAGCACGCCTATATTGCCCAAGCTTACCTGCATCATGAGGCCGTTCTTAGTCGTCATCTTTGAGAGAGATCCCTGGTCTTTGATATCTGTTGTTTGGCCTGGGGATCTCTGCCCATTATTCCTCACCTCTGGAGGAGGATGCTTGTTCTGAGGATCAAGGATCACATATGTGGCAGACTCTGCCAGCTTATCTGAGCTTTCAGAGATCTCATCCTCCTTCAAGTCAGTCCCACTCCCCTCAGTACTCGAGGAGCCGTGCATTTCATCCATATTACTATCACCAGCACTGCTACCTTTCATATCAGGAGCTTTCTTCAAAGACTCTAGGAGTTTCAGGTTACCCAGAAAGAGGCCACCCAGAGTGTCCTCTTCATCCCCAGATATGCAACACAGCTGCTCTAGCTTTTCAAAATCCTCCAGCGGCTCCTCATCCAGATCTTTCCAATCAGAAATCAGTAACTCTGGGAGGTTGTTGAGCGGAGCTTGGGGGGAAGATGGGGTGGCGGATGACGTGTTTTGAAATACAGTAGTAAGCTCACCCTCATTTTTTTCATTGGGTTTAAGGTTACTCGCATCAGCTATTGTTATATGCACAGAGGGGAGGTTAAGATTGGCTGAGATTCCTATACTCTGAGTTGTAGCAAGTGGCTCTGAAACATCTGTTTTGTGAGTTGGGGAAATAGACGGCTCTGTCTCAATGCTAGCAATAAAGTCCTCTAGATTAATGGGACTGATTAACTCCTCTGCCTCTACAACAGATGGTGGTGGACTGGGGAAAGACTCATCTAAACTCTCCAATTTATCTTCTTGCACATCAAGGTCTATGCTCGGTGGAGGACTTGGAAAATCTACAGAACTGAAATTGTCTACCTGAGGAAATGCTTGATGAATCTCCTCTCGGCAGTCCTCTTCTTTATCCAAAATTCCCAGTCTCTCTTCTATGCACTGCTTTGCAAGCCATGGTTTAATTTCAACCTCTGATTCTAAGCCTGATTCAACATTTTCCAGGTCTGAAAAGTTCCCAATAGGAGGTTCGGTGATGCAAATAGATACATGTGAGTTTTTATTCTCTAGACGGGGACTGAAGTTGCTCTCTACAGGACAGTCTGTGTGTTTGTCAACACACTCAGCTGGTAGAGGCCATCTGTTAAAATTTTGATTCTCCTCTGTCTCGGTGGAGTCTGGCAGACCTTTGCCGCCTCTGACTGTGTCTGAGCATGACAAGATATCTCCTTGCTTCAAGGTCTCCTTCTCTGGGATTTCAAAATTCTCTACTTCAATATCCGAGATTTCTCTTTTCAGTTTTTCATTAAGGCTGCCAATTTCTCCTAAGTTCTCAATATTTTCTTCCTGTTGTACATTTACCACTTGGGCAGTCTTTTGGTAATCACCATTTTTTGAGTCCCAATTTTGTTTCTCGATAAGATTACCACCAAGTTCCTGTGTCTCATTGTTCCAGGTTTCCTCACAGGCCTCCAAGACAGCAGGGTGAGGTTCACTTCCAGCAAGTTCATCATTTCCTTCAGTCTCCCAAAACTCCTGACCCACAATGAGCCTCTCCCCTACCTCCCAGGCCTTACTAAACCCAGAGAAAAATTCAGACCTCAGCTCAGTGTCTTGGTACCTCCTCTCTGGAGAAGCCCACTGGTCATTTTCATCAGGCCACAAGTGCAGGTCCCTTGACTGTGAAAAACGGTAGTAGTCAAACTCTCCTCTAACTACAGCAGATCGTGTACATTCTTCATCCTCCTCCAGGGCAATCCATAACTCTTTAGTTTTCACATCCAAGCCCTCACAGAACTCTGTATCTATAGCAGAATTCTTTCGACTTGTTGCTCCTCTCAGGGCTGACTTTTCCTTCATTGTGTTATCCAGCTCTCCGGCAGCCAGCTGCTTCTCAGTGTCTGCCGTGGCCTTGTTGTCCTTGCTTCCATCTGAGAAGCACAGGTTTCTCAGACCCAGCTCATTGTGGTCTGGATCAGGTGTCTCGTTATGTCTCCCCAGCTCGTCTACACCTGTCTCACCCAAAGATGGACATGTCAGACTACTCACTTTATCATAAACAGACTTCCCACCATCACTCGCCTCGACTACTGACAGGATTTCACCGCCAAATTTGGCATCAGTGGCTTGAATGACGTATAGTTTCACTGTGTCGTTTCCACATTCGAGGGAGTTCAGATCAATACCCATCTCTGCAGATATTGGGTGATCATTCTTGGGCCTTAATGCGCAATCCTTTTGCCTAATCAAAATATTGGTCTCTGCATTATTCTTAAATTCAACATTTAAGTCATTCTCTGCAGTGTCCTGGTGTTTGCATTCTGTTATTTGAGAGACGATGCCATCTGTGAAGTGGCTGTCTATCGGATACCCACTGCTGTGCGGGAGCCCTTTCAGCAGTTCATCGTCTAAATCAGAGAACAACTTATCAATTAAGTCAATGCAGTCCTTGGCCTGAAGATCATCAAAAAGCGCTGTTGATTTTTTGCTCTCATTTGGGAAAATGCCAGAATCGTTTCTCTGTCCTGATTCCAGCCCATTGTTTAGAAAATCTTTGTCATCATCTAAATGAGAGATTTCTTTGTCTGCAGCATTTTGATACAGACTTCTTTCCTGAGACATCTCAATAGTTATCATTTGTCCATTTTCACCTTTGTTAGCTGACATCCGTATACTATTCTTTAAGGGGCTCTTTTCTCCCATTTCTCCTTCCTCCTCAGTTTTTTCCTCTATCCCCATTAGTGTCCCCCGCTCCCCTCCTCGTCCACTGCTCGGCCTTGAAGCGATAAGTCCATCACTGCTCCTCCTGTTCACTCCATCCCCCTCCCAGTCACTGTCTGAAAAATAGGCAGAGTCTCGATGAGGTGTTTCATTTCCTAGAGCTCGCAACCCGTCGTTTCCCACCCCTCCTCCACCGCTCATCCATGAGTCACTAGGTGTGAGGCAGTCAGCTGAATTGGAAGTCATAGGTGACAGGACTGAGTCAGTGGGGGTGACAATTGACAAATCTGAAGATGGATCCCAGTCTGGGGTCGTTGGAGTACAAGCAGGAGTGGCCACCTTTTGAGCAATATGACAGTTGCTTTCTTCACCAGTGTCATTGTGTCTGAGTAAATTTTCTCCTTTTATCTTTGCAAAGTTTTCATCATTATTTTGAAAACCCAAATGTATACAGCCTTCCAAAACATCATCTGTGGTGATGTGCCTAAAGTCCAGTGCAGAAGCTTTATCACTGCAGTACTTTTCTTTTTCAGGATCAAATGCTGTGCTATTGTCCTTTCCACATGTTTGATTTCCCCTCTTGGGGCTGCCAGACTGTAGGTTACCATTTCCTACAAGGGCAGCCTTATGAGAATCTACTTCATATGTTGTAAGGGGTTTGTTCTCACGCAGCTCACACACCGTGTCGACTCTCTCGGTGGACTCAAGAGGAGGGTGCGGTAAGGGATCGGTTTGCTCTCCTCTAGCAGGTAAATCTGGGCCATCAGAACATTGCTCCGCTTCTTCCTCATTGTGCAAAAGACCATTTTTGGGCATGATTTCTGAAAACACACACTCACTAGTTTGGCAGTGGTCTGCATTACTTCCTTGGTAATCCACTTGAAGAGATTGTATATTGGATCCTATATGAAGGATTGGGATCTCAGGTCTCTTAGAAATCTTTATTTCACTTTTTTTAGCACGCTTAGTCACTTGGGCATAGATGGCCTCGGTTTGTGTATCATCTTTGCCCTTTGTTCTCACAGAGCTCTCTGACTGAAAGGTGATGGTCTGAGTCGAGTTTGGGTCAATGCATATAGACTCATATTCAGGAGACAATGGAGTAGGGGAGTAAGATGTGTCTGCTTCCTTTTTGGTTGTGGCAACATTTTGTCTTGATATGATTTCAGTCAGGAAGGTCTCCGCTGAGTGGATCTCCTTCAGGAACTCCTCTCTGGTCATTTCTGTTCTCTGAGGTTCCTTCTCACTCTGCTGCAGGTCAGACTCCTGCTTCCCAGTGGTAAGCTCAGAGAGGAGAGAACGCGACCTCCGTATACCCTTTGAAGAGGATTCCTCAGCCTCGTTGTATGATGGAAGGCCTGGAGCGCAGACATATGGCCGCAACCTTGATCCTGCAGGATAGAGGTACTTTACTGGATCACTTTCTGGTCCTTCCTCCAGATCTGAGTCCATCCTTCCTGTGTCAATTTCTGTGAGGAAAAGATCCCTCTGGAATGCTTCTTTAGAGACTGTGTTGTCCTCTTCAGGTCCTGTCAGGTTGTTGCACTTCTCTGGTCCCCATGACTGCCCTGCTGACCCCAGCTCTGTGATCAGCGACTGGGAGCGGCGCATCCCTCTGTTTGGCAGCTCAACATTTCCCCATCTCTCTCCATCACTTTTCCTCTCTTTCTCTACCTCCCAGGAATCCTCTGACTTTGACTCACTAGACCTTGTCACGCTAGATATCTCTGTCAGAAAAAGATGCATGGGGGACTTCTTGGCAGCAGCTACGCGCTCTGCTTGAAGTTCAGCATCTTCCTTCCAAATAGTTGGTAGCATGGTGTCAAGGCGTGACTGAGTCCTTTTCATTCCTCTGGAGAAGAGCTCTGCGCAGCTCGGGTCGGCATCTTCAGATAGGCTGGAGTGAGCGATAGTAGTCCTGCTGCTGGTTCTTTCGGGGGACATGAAGGGAGAGTCATCCTCGTCTGAATAGGTGGGACTGGATGAAGACTGTCTGTCAATCTGGGGGTTTGTAGGCTGAGGGCGAGGCAAATTACGATAAATGGGACACAATGGGTTTTCTCGACGGACAGGAGAGTCGAAGTCTTTTGTGCGAGAAAGAGAACTCTCCTTGAAGTTGTGCAATGATGCTGGGTACCTGGTACCATTCTCTCTGTCAGACAATTCACAGGATAGTGGGTCTCTGTTGGATCTCTGCATCTGCGGCTTACTATATCGTGAATACGTATCTGCTTTGTTGTAGACCGGACAGCTTTTTTGTTGTTTGGCCT
>KV751362.1:2743064-2753658 GCA_001698575.1 Mola mola
TTTGGCGTGGGGAGGAAGTGGAGGAGGGCACATTTGAGGAGGTTGGGGGTAAATTGGATGGCTCGATGGGGGAAGTGAGGGGGAGAGCGATGGGGATGGGGGCAGAGTCTGTCGGGGCCGATGGAGCCCCAGGTGATCAAAAGTAGAAGATGAGCAGCTGCTCATGTGATGGGGGTCTGTTTCTATTTTTCCAGTGATGCTGTAGTGAGGCAATCCTCTATAGCCAAGTGAAGGGGCAGGGAGTGGGCGCGAGTGAAGGTGATTCGCTGATGACATGGACATAGATCGAGGCTTAGGAGGAAGGACCGGAGCTTGAGAACTTGTGGATGACTTTTTATCTGCTTCGATGCCTTTTTTCTTCTCCTCTTCGTCATCATCCCCTAAATCGACTACTGAGAAGTCATTCACTCTGCTTGAAGTGTCTCTGAACTCAGCAACACCTGTGTTGGGCATCTGGAGTTGAACTTCGCTTGATTTGACAATCTGGAGGCTTTTTCCGCACCTGTCAGAAGAACAATAAGGGACTCTTTCTTTTCCCAACATACCACTGCGGATCTCCACCAGCTCCATATCTCCATGACAGGTCGAGTCTGAGCAGAAAGAGGAACGGATCTTCCCTTTGAGAGTCGGGGACTTGTCCTGGGGAGTATGCTCCTCTAACCTGATGTAGTACTCGCTGGTGAGGGAGGGACTCCGGGCGCTTATTACAGGGACCACAGTGGGAGTGTCCAAAGACTGCCTGTGGTTATTGTTCGCAGTTGGGATTGGCTCAGGGGGAGGAAGAGGTTTGTAGCCTCGTCTGGCATGAGCTTTCTCCCAGAAATATTCAAAGTTCAAGCCTTTGCTTGTCTCAGTGACTGTAAGGATGTCATCTAGCTCAGACGAAGACGGGGTGATACAGTTCCCCACAGGATCCAGTAGGGGGTAGGAGTTGTCTCTGTCTTCCCTGATATAGTCTCTCTCCCTTTGCCTCTCATTTGCTACAGTCTGGAAGGCAGGGGGACGCAGTAAATTCCAGCGTCTTTCAAATGACTCCTCGCTCTCCCCTCTTTTTCCTTTGCCATCCTCGTACTCCTCATCCTCTTCATCTTCTTCCCCAATACTTCCTCTAGCCATTCCTTGCTCAGCGGCCAGGAGGGAGGAAAGGAGGAGAAATACCTCTGCTACAGAAGGGCGCTGAGACGGAGGTAGCCAGCAGGACTGCATGATCTCATACCTGTAGGCATGGGAGAAAAACGGATGAAATAAATTTGGAGAGATGCAAATACGCCATTATTAATTTCCTATCAAAATTATCATCATTTATGCAGAATGCAGTTAGTGGATGAGTACTGACCAGTAGTCTGCATGGGAGAGTTTGAGCCTGGGCTGGGCCAAGGTGATCTGTCTCTCCCTAATGACGAAGGTCAGCACCTCATCATCACTCAGGTGCCTGTGGGGCTGTGAGCCAAACTCAAAAAGCTCCCATACAACCACTCCCAATGACCTGGAAAAAAAGATATAGAGATGATGAATTACTGTTTTTCCTATGTAATGCTTTAACAGCAACCCAGTGTTTTATGACTTCCAAGCAGAAAAATCAAATCACAATAAAACAGATAGGTAGGCATTTTATTGGCTATGTTGCTATAGTTGTACTATTGTATCATTGATCATGAACTTAAGACATTGTTCCCTCTGAGACTGTTCTTGTCACATAGCACTCTTTCATCGCTTCCCCTGATATTACCGGGCCAAGCAGTAAAGCCAATGGTACACCCTTTCGGTTTAATGCATTCCAGCACACAGCTCAGACACCTACTCCAATAATAATAACAATAAACTTTATTTATATAGCACCATTCAAACATGCTTACAAATGTTTTACAAAACCGAATAAAACAAAGACTAGAACAAGCTGAAAACAATAAAACTGGATATGAATGAGAGATTTAAACAGGCAATTTTAAACAAGTAGGAGAGTCTGCAACCTTGATCTCTCAGTCACTCCAGACTGGGAGCTCTAACTGTAGCTGACTTTTGTGTACTAGTCTAGACCTTGGAACAACAAGAAAAGATGTGTGTGGATTTTAAGGTGCCAGAAGGAATGTAAGGCAAAGCTTACAATGGCAGGTTATTGTGAGTTGCTTTGAAGTGGAGTGGACCAAACATTAGATACAACTGTCAAGATAATGCAGTTTAGTACTACCTCGAACGTAAACATTCAATCAAATACCTCAACCAAAACTGAATATTTTCATCTTTGAAAATGTAGTTTATTGCTGAGCTGTTGTATTGTATTGTTGATTGATTAGGGTTTACCTTATAATGTGGCCACTGCAAACAATTTAACAAACAAATCATTGTGTTAAACATACACGTGAACTGCTTACAATCAGCCTATACCCATTTTTAAAACGTATATAACGTATATAAACAGCTGCGAAGGCTTTAAAACGTACCACACATTGCTGGTCTTGGTTTGGTCAGTAACAATGAGAGATCCTCTGTATTCCTCCAGCAGCTCAGGAGCAATCCACCGTAGTGGGATCCATAGCTTGTCTGGAGTTAGGTAATAGTCCTCCTTTACAACAAGAGTTGATTTTCACGATTAAAATTATTCATCATTATTTACCTAATTTCAATGAAAAATATATGGAGAACTCAAAGGTTTTATGGTTTCTAAAATTGAAAATATTCAATAAAACATATAATGGCCCAGATGGATAAATCATGCACTTATTTTTAATACAAGCAAGAAGCCTTTAACAAGTCTAGTAAAGCAAACAATGCCATTTAGCAGTTGTGGACTTCTGACTCATGAGATAGATGGGCACACAGGAACAGGAATAAGGCAGTATGCTAATAACATATCCATACCGGAGCCCAACAAATATGCAAATTTTGGGGCCGATACCAATGCCAATAGTGGGGAGCAAAAAGTATCACTTACTAAAATTTTTTGGAATGATACCTCAAATGAGGTTATCAAACATTTGTAATAAAGAAATGCAACAGAGGCAGAGTATTTTTCAGTTTAACCATAAACATATATTGTCTTAAATGACAGCAGTGCACCGAAACAGTGACCGTCACTGGAAATTTAATAATTATAAATCACCCCAAGCTTCTTTTCTGCATGATGTTCTTTAACTTTTTTCAATACCAGCCAATATTGATAATACGTTTTCCAATACAGATCACGATACAATATCTGTGATAGGCCCATATCTGCCAATAATATCAGCCAACTCATATTGGTCAAGCACTGATCAATACACGTTAACTGCAAAAGCATCACAATTCAGCCTGCTGCATCTTCTTCAGACGTCACCTGAACTCAGAAAAAGGCTGGCCCGGCAGATATGAGTTTTGTATATAAGGCTGTAGTATGGATCTAAATACTGTACATCTGGGATTTCTCGGGGAAGCAGTGGCAGAGTTAAATTTGATTTTTAACAGAGAATTAGATCTGAATCCAGTATCTGAATCTTTAACTTCCAAACCCCCAATTGAAGGGGACACACAAATGAAAAGTGCTAACCTGGGCTGCAAGTGAAAGCATACGAAAGTGGATTTCAAATAAGCCACCAACAGTCTTAAATCAAACAAATTCAGCCCTTTTACTATCTGTGTAGAAGAATATCCAATATGCTCTCATTCCTAGAGGAATGTCAAATCTGTGCATATGTGAACAAGATGTGACGGCTGCAGTACTGATAAGTACTCAAAAAAAAGTGCGCTCAAAAGAAAACAAATACAAGCAGAGACCCACGTACCTTATAATGGTTGTGTGAGAGGCCATAGTCACCTATCCTAACAGTGAGGTCTGAGGTAAGCAGGCAGTTTCTTAAAGCCAGATCACTGCAGAGAGTAGAACACGTCAAAGAATAATCAGACCAAACAGAGAGACTCACTCGTTCTCTTAGACAGATACAAAACGTGGGTCCAGATGATGGGCTGACCTGTGGATGTAGTTGTTTTCATGAAGGTGCAGCAGGCCAGAGGTGATCTCAAAAGCCATTCTCTGAAGAGTCAAAAGGTCCCGAGTCGGCAGGTCCGGGGTCATCCCGTCTGACTTCCGCTGGGCTCTCAGATACCGCTTCAGGTCACCCTGTTTGTAAATCAAAACAATAACCAAGCAGTAAATTACAAGCAGTCTCTTCACAGGGGAGCGTGCCAGGTGTTTCAGTCGAGTTATTGTGTGTGCCCTTCCCCTAAAACAAAGATTAAAACTGACAGGCAACGTCAAATAGGCAGAAAGTGTATTTGTGACCTCTGCAGTAAACATTTCCCTTTGTCAATTTTTTCCATCACAGAGCCTTAAACGCAGCAGAGGAATTGGTAATGAGCTGTGAGCTTTTGTATTGGACATTTGTGTTTCAGAAAGGGCAAGGACATAAAATAAGGACGAGATAAAATTAATGAAAAATATACGTGAGGGAGGGACAATAGGAGACTTTATCAAGCAGGATTTTAGCACTCTATAAGGACTGGAGTGTTGTTTTCCTTCTCTTGCTATGTTGCTGTAATTGATCTGTTTGTGTCTTTGTTTGGCCTCAGAGTCCACTCATACGGTTATCTTAACCGGTCAGTGATTAGGCCAGCTGAGGGAAGCAAAACAAGCCGACTGCAGAGAGAGACTAATTTAAATGTGCCTGGAACATTTGCAGCTCCAGTAATTTATAATTTGCACAACAAACGCTCAGCAAAGATGCTCACACGTAGTGACATTAAAACACCACAGAGCAAATGAAGTAAATGTAAACTCGAGAAAATCGAATAGTGTTTAACGCGATAACACAATTGAAAAACTGAAGGTGAGGAAAAAACAGCTGTCGTGTAGATCAATATTTATCGGTAATAAGAGCACTTTTAATGCAGAGTAAGGCAACCGACACAACTTCAAACACAAACTTCATGCTGAATATTCACTTACAGAGTGTTACGAGTAAGTGAAAAATAAATAAAAAACAAAAAAACTATGTTTACCTGAAAATGACACAGTGGCGTGTCTGCAATAATGATTTAGATATTTTTAAAATGTGCGTATGTTCCCGTGTGCTCAGTGTTCCACTGTTGTCCTCGATTCAGTTGGATAGTATTTACTCACCAGTTGACAGAACTCCATCACCAGGAGGAAGGGGATGCTCTCGCTGCACTGCCCCAAACACTGAAGGATGTTGGGATGTTTGAGGCTCCTGCAGGAGAACAGAAAACCCAGAGTAGATAGGAGAGTTAGCGACAATATAGACCACATAGACTGATAGATTAAAAGACAGATAGTTGACCCTGTTTGTGTGTGTGCTACTTGTTCAGGCATTGGCAAGAGAAAAAGAACAGAAACGTGTACTTGGATAGTGAGATGACAGCCAAAATGCTGCTGAAAAAACCTCAAAAGTCAAACATGTGAAACACTGTATTCCAGTTCTGATGTCAACATTTTATTACCTGCAGTAAAACCAATCAACCTGGCCACACATCTAAATACAAAATATCTTTTAATGTATCTGATTAACCGCCGAGCCTGTCTGTGACATCAGGTGTGATTCTAGCCAGACATACTGTCGATGCTTTTATCAAAGTTTTAGGTTAAATTGTGTAATGAAGAAACAGCCGACACACATTTCCTCTGCTAATAAAAAGTTACAGCCTTCTCTATTCTTACGCTAATTCCATTCTTTTGTATTTTATTCGTTTTTTTCAGTTTCTTGATCATGTCTACTTAAAAGCCTTGCTTTGTGCTGCTTTTACGTTGTGTCTGATGTCTGCTATGTTGTACGTAAAGCGCATTTTGTTGTTGAAATGCGCTCTACTGCCTAAAAGTTTGTGCCATCCCAGCACTGTCACCTGTGGCCACAGTGTTCGCTGTGGAGAGAGTCACACAGTTGGTAACTCAGCAGTAAGTACCCACAACAGACAGCCAAGTTCCGGCAGCTTCTCCCACCTGTACGGCTCGGACTCAGCCAGGAACTTCCTCTGCTCCAGAGGGCTGGCACTGACACGCAGCTCCTTCACCACAGCCTGAGAGGAGCTGCAGTCGCACAGCACTTCAGCCAGGATCACCTGGGAATAATCAATGGGCAGTACTAAGAAATTTGAGGAACGCTTCCTGCCCAGGTCAGTAGAATTTGATCTAACAGAGCTCAGCACACTGGAAGATCTGTGAGACGATGGCGTTACCTTTCCGAACCAGCCATTCCCTATCTCCTGCAGGTAGTTTAAAGTGTGTCTTTTGAAGCACTGACTCTTGGAGTCTGGAAAGAGGAGGAATAAAAAAAAAAAAAAGAGGTCACACAGACATCCAACATTCGGTGTTCTTTTACAATTTTATGTAAGACAACAGAAAAAAAAGACATAATTTACAGTACTGCTACGTTCAAATACAAACTACAATGGCCGTCTGAAAAATTTCAAAGATCTACTCCAGACAAGTTTTAAGAATAACAATACAAAACACTGCTTGTAAATACATCTATTAGACTCAGATTTATAATATCAACATGTAAATGTGAAAAAAGACAAAAGTCAAAATCTGAACACATCATCATTCCGGCCGGCGGAGCTCAAACGTCCAACAATAAGCAAAACCCAATTTGTCCCACTGCCGGCACCGATGCGCAATTTTCTCACATTTCCACTCCACTGAAATTCAATATCTGGTTAAACACTCAGTTTGAGTCATTTATTGAATCCACATCAGTGACTCGGGCAGCAATGCAGCTATGTTGTGACAGCGGGCAAACAAGAGAGCTGTTACCTGCTCCATCCTGCAGGGCGGGGCAACTGGGCCGCTCTCTGACTGGCAAGGTGTAGACCTCAGGCAGGGAGGCGCACGACGACAGGCTGTCCTCCTGGATGGGACTGGAGCCCCCAGAGCACTCCTCCCCGTCCGCATTGTCAAACTCCTGGTTGCACAGAATAATCACAATGCTGGTATAAATAAAAACTATAAAATAAACTTCGCTCTGTCTGTTAAAAATACAGTTGGATTTGCCCGTGATTATCAAGGGCTGACAAAGATAAAATAGTCATTCTGAAATAATGACACCCTGTCTGCACACTCTGGTCAATGGAGGCTCAGTCAAGACTGCGAGATAATTATTAAATATTTCTTCGTCATCAAATTGGAATTATTGACTCAGGCTTCCATTTATAGACAGTTTATCAAATTTAGTAGCATAAACAAGAAGGGGTGGAAATAAAGAGACAGACAGCAGAGAGGTGAACGGATCTCTTACATGTTGAGGACTTACATTGAATCCCACTCCTCCTCTCTTACAGCACAGGCAGGTCAGGAGCAGCAGAACAAAAGAGACGAGCCCCGAGCAAGAGATGAGGATGACGACGTAAGGCGGAGGAGAGAGGGACGCAGCCCTGGACTGAGAAACTGTGGGGAGGACAGGGACAAAATACAAGTCAGGGAGTGGTTTAATGCAGGAATCCGGGGGTATCTGTGCTTCTATAAGTGGTGCACACTGCAAGGTTTGAGTCAGTGAGGAGGAAAAAAGACAGTTCACTGAATCAGAAAAGTGTAAAATCTTGTTACATAGATGTCTTGTTTAGAGGGAAACCATTGGAGCGTTTTCTTTTAGCGGCAGGTTGGGGACACACGGAGAGAACCCCAAGGGACAGCTTGCATTGAGGTGTGGGAGGGGGGAGGGGGGCAAAAAGCAGGAAAAGTAATGAGTTGAAGATAAAAAAATGACTCTCTGATTAAAGGAAAAGACTGGAAGTTTTAAAGTGGGATAATATACCATTGCAGTAAGGACAGAAGCACAGGGAGAGGGAAGTATCAGAAACGGCATTCCAATCAGGAAACACAGTTAAGAAGCAGGGGAGGAGTGCTTGGAATTGTCATTTGGGTATAAAAGGAGCGCTAATTGGGAAGGGTTGGAAACTGGAAAAAAGAATTGCTAAAATCAAGGTTTACTACTCAGGTGAGAGGGGGAGAAGTCGGGACATTTGATATTTGTACCTCAACGTGGTCGATTGTGGGAAGTGAACCATCTGTAGAAAAGAAAAGGGGCAGGGCAGGGTGGTTAAATCCCCCTTCAGGTATCATCAATAGGTTTCATCAAACACTGCAGCCAAACATTTCAGCAGTTGACAAAAGAGAGGAACGATGGCACCTCGAAACAATCAGGTGTCCAGCTCACCTTAAAGTAAACCCACATACTCTCCAAACAAACCTTTAATGCTGCACTGAAATCCTATAAAACGTTCTATAAGTATGACAAATATTGGAAACGCAGTAGGGAAAATAACCCTGGAGGGTACACAAACAGTGATTCTGTTTCTTAGTCTCTGCTGTTTTTGGCCTAAAATTTCCCAATTTCAGTCTGCGTCCTTCATCCAAATCCAAAAATACACCCATTCATAAGGTCATGATATTGTAAATACTGCATACATAAATTTCAAAGTGCATTTAATAATTGAGCAGCTTAATAAATACTATAGAAGGGCAACGTTTCACACAGATTTGAAAACATAAAATGATTTTTTTTTTTTTTTTTATTTCAAAGAGAAATATGTAGGACTAATGCAAAGCACCTTTTGTTTTCTTGCCTTTGTCTTGCTTACAAAAAGTGTCACGCACACACAAACAGAACAGAGCAGAACACGGGGCCGTGTTTCACATATAATTAGAAATGCGTGCAGGATATGAAAACTGGTCGGAGCCAAAGTGTAGGCCGGTGAATGGTCCTGACGCTCGGTGGATTTCAAAAACAACAAAAAAAAAAACAGCACAAGATCGTGAATCCTTGCATGAGGCGCACAAACCAGCACACCTGCGGAAACAGGCGCAAAATATGAAAACTAGACAGCAGCGTGACCACCTATAAACATGCACCACGGCCCTGTTGCACGATTCCTGTGCTATTCTTTCATCCTCCCCTCGACAGATGTCCACACAGACACTGCATATAAATAGGAACCTTCCACGGGGCCTTTTCCACCAGCTCTTATCAAAACACAATACAACGACCCGCACACAGCACACAAACATATTCTGGCCGAGCAAAATACAGATGCCAGCACTGCCGGAGCTCCAGCAATAACCTCGGCGGAGGTTATTTATAGTCTGAAAGCATCGCACTGGCTGACCATTTTAGCCTGCTATTCACACAGTGGAGTATGTGCTGTTCTTAAATGTCATCGTTTTGAGGCCGGAGATCGACCCCCCCCCGCTTTATATTTTCATCACTGGGTTAGATCTGGTACCCGACCCATCTCCTGCTTGGCTTCTCTCTAACGCCTACTGCACAACACAATACAATACCGTGTCACCCATACAGCCTAATAATGCAGTCACGGAAAGCCTTTTCATGACTACACCTCCCACCGCCCCCCGCCTCCATCTCATCCTTTCTCCAGCATCACTGACAGGTTTATGGACCCCGTCCTCCGCTCACCTTCCCTCTGCGGGACTCCGAGGGCTCTCTCCGGGCTGAAGTACGACATGATCACCGCCAGCACCACCGTCAGCCAGCACTGTGGCCGCATCGTCGCCGCGTGCGGAGCGACGCCGCCGACCGTCGCTGTCCTCCCGCCACGGTCTGGGCCGTCTCCCCCCTCCGCTCTCCTCCCAATAATAAAGAGCGTCTCCTCGCCTTCCTTGTTGTGCTCTCCCCGCACCTCCTCCTCCTCCTCCTCCTGCTGCTGCTGCCGCTGCTCTCACCCGCAATTAAACACGGTACGAGAGATGCTCTATTGTGCGCTGCGCCGCTCGCGGCTTACTGCTGCCGAAAACAGCCTCCCGATGTTCCTCCCGATGTTCCTCCCGTTACATAAACACACATATTTGTTTCCGCCGCTGCAGGGTCGTCTGTGTTGTTCTCCTCCACCGGCCTACGTCAGACACGCACGGCGCGCATTGTCATGGTCCAGCCCGATCATCATCATGCTCCGGAACAGAAAAAAAACCATACTGGCAGTAATATTCCCACTGGGCGCTAACGATGTGCATGTGATGCACAGTCCCAGGTCTTGATTGATCTCATGAGGGGTTTTACATCTCTTAAAGAATCATTTCGGTATTCTTATGGGCACGCAGCTATGATACCCTATCAAATAACAAAAATAAGAGTTCACTGAAAGCGCCTGCTTTACGCACACAAGTACACAGGCATCATGTGTTCAATAAAAACCCAACATTTCTTCAGACATCAGACTAAAAATAAAATTCTGGCACGAGTGGTATGAAGCCGTTTTTGTTAAGAGGGTGGATTCAATTTTATGGACATTTTGGAGAGTGATATAAAAACTAAAGCATGACCCTATGGACCTTTTTCAACACCTGGTTTTACCTGCGATTTCATGTCAATATGGCTGCTGTGCAATAGATCTACAGACACAAAATCTCATTTATTACGGTTCCACATAGTAAGGCAGCACCTCTCTAATGAGCCGACAACTCTTATTTAACCTTAACGCAGCAAAACCTTGATTAGTGTCAGTGGGACGTGTCCTATTTCTCCCCAAAATGGCTCCTGTCAGAACCACAAACTACACTCAAACCAACAAATTCAACTCAACATTGTTCCACGCATGAAAGCAGAATGTATTCACATCAGGAGAACAATGATGTCAAAGTTCATATTTTGTATATGCG
>KV751362.1:2753681-2766211 GCA_001698575.1 Mola mola
AGTAACACTAATAAGGGCTCCTTTGTTTTCTGTTTTCAGGTTTAGTAGTAACAGTTGGTAACTGAGCCTCATTCCCCCGTTGGTCAGATACTGACGCTTTGTGCTGGAACCCAGCCGGACCGTCAGTATTTGTCGACTCAGGAATAAGACTCTACGTCTCACAAACTGCTGCCTGAAGTGTGTCGATGAGCCACAACAGTGAACCGTGCACAAACAATAGCAGGACCCCTAAAACTGTAGCATTAAATTAAATTTGGCTGAGCTTTTACCTGTGTGTCTTTTAAAAATAACAAAATGTTGTCATTTTCTACTAATTTCCTATTTACATAGACAAGTGAAATAAGAATTTCAGGACTGAAACAAAAATAGAACAATAGCAATGTACCTTTAAGTGCCACAGCAGATATACACTGTAATAGCTCATCTATGACTGGAAAACATAACGGATTCATCTGCTTGTTAAATTCTCAATCACTAAATAATGTAAGAGGAGTTTGAAACCATAATTTTGATTCTAAATGGTTCATAAGACCAACAATACAAAACCCAATGAAAAAGTAACAATCCAAAAACAAAATCCTTAAATTCACACATCTTAGAAGCTGGACATCTACTATCCAGGGTTGAGTCCTTTACTAAAAAGACTTTTGTTCTGCTCGTGAAAGCATTTTTTTTTTTTTTTTCCAAAAATCACATTATCACTAACTTTTGCTAAAATATAAATGAATCCAGAAGTCGTTCTCTTCATGTGTCCTGTGCAGCAAACCTGGAACTTGAGGCCCCTGTGAGGCAGCTGTCTGACCCATCGAATAATGGCCAACAAGCAGCCACACTTCAACTTACACTGTCTCGGTTCCAAGTACGTCCTTCAGTCCCCGTGACCTTCTCTCCTCTTGACAAGTTTCTTTGAGAAACACACATGGTCACAATCATTCTCCATTAACCCTCCTTAACAGCCCACACAGACCACTCATGATTTTAATATTTCATCCCTCCAACTCTCACGATCCCGCCTTTGACGCTTTCGTGCGAGTTCTGGGAAGTATGCACTGTTGTACGGCCTCTCCCTCTCAGTCAGTTCCCTCCCCGGCTCCTTCCCTTTGCCGCTCCTCTGGTCGATCAGGGCCTGGGCTCTCCTCTTCTCCTCAGCCTCCCTCTGCAAACGCTCGGCACGCAACTGCTCTATGGAGCTGGAAAAGATGACACATTGTTTATATTTCTCCATACGGATATTTACTAGATCCCCATTCATGTGACAACTTTCACAAACACCTCAAAGAAACAGTTCATTTTGGGAAATATGCTTATTTGCTTTCCTGCTGACTCACGTCTTTATTGTGCACGTGATGTGAGATTAGCTCAGCCCGAGCACAGGACACACTGTGAAAACAGCTCGTCTGGCTGTTCCCAAAGGTAACAAAATCCAAAAACCAGCAAACAACATTCAGTAGTTAACATGTTATATGTTAGCACAGTACATCTGTGCAAAAGATATTTCTTGTCTGATGGAAAATGCAAAGCAACCAGTAAAGACTTCAGAATCTTAAGGAAAATCATTCGGACATATTAAGTGCTCAAACTGAGTTCTGCTACTCTTCAGAAATCAGCTTAGTCAGAAATCAACAAAACAAGGAAATTCATATACAAAATGTAGAAACGCTATCAATTTTTTTATTAGAAGTAATAAGAAACGTCCTTACCTTCCTCCACTGCTCCTCTTTTCCTTTGTGTCACTTTTCTTCAACTTCTTGTTCTTGTGGCTTTTGGGTTCCTTCACAGCGAGAGCTTTCTTTATGTCATTCATTGGATCTAAACTATCTTTCAACATGCGGTCTTTCTTCTCCTTCTCCTCCTCACTTATACCCTTCTTCTGTTCTTTCTCATTCCTTTCCTTCCTTTCTCGCACCTCTTCCTTCTCTTTGCTGGTTTTCATGTACCAGGGCGTCACCTCAGACCCTGGTTGGGGTCCCAGAGACACCAGCAGCCCGATGGCTCGCTCCTGCTTCTCCTGTGGGAAAAAACACAAGAACCAGCAGGCGGTAAAAGTGGTGAGATGCAGGTAAGATCAAGCCGCATCCAGAATATTTCACACCTCTAAACCACGAGACAGAGGTCACCTCAAACTGATTCTAAATATCTGACACCAGCATGGTGACATGACACGATTATTGTGGAGAAACAACTATTACATAAGCATTCTAAGCAAACAGCTTATTTAAAGTTTCATCAATCTGAGTCTGGTTCGCCTCCCCACAACACCGGAACAACCTCCTTAAAGAGCTGCGACAATTAGCCAATCAAATAATTCGCCAATCGCTAGACAAATAGCTGAAAGTTATTTTGATAATTGATCTGTTTAGCAAAAATGTCCAATATTTGCCGCTTGCAGCTTCTTAAGTGTAACAATTTACTGCTTTTCTGTCATTTATTATGTTAATTTAATCATTCAGGGTTTTTGGAATGTTAATTGAACAAAAGAAGCAACTGGAGATACCACTTTGGGTTCTGGAAAATTGTGGTGAAAATGTTTCACAATTATTTAACATTTTAACATTAGCATTTTAACATTTTAACATTTTATTTCATAAAACATAAGTGTGTGCTAAAAGCAGTTTCACACTCACTGGGCTGTTGTTTCGTCATGTCGTTATCAAGAAATCACTACAATAATCATTATTACGTTTAAATAAAAAAGTTTAAAAGTGTACTCCGGAAAACACAGAAATCATCAAACGTTATCACATGGTCCAGTTACTTGTATCATTCTAGATCTTACAGGGCAATTTCGATCCATACATGCACAGTCAGCTGACAATAATAACACATCGAGGGCCACAAGAAGTGACCAAACGCTCCAGAATAACCTCACACATGTACCTAGTGATAAGAATGTTTCATTAAAATTGAATGTATTTTCCAAAGATACTAATTTTACCTTCAACCTCATCCATTCTAAAATGACTACCAAGGACAAACGTGCAGAATTTCTGCATGTAAAAGCCACACGAGTGACAGAAGAAGCAGCACCAACACCTTTTCTTCTTTCTTTTCTCTGAGGTACTCGTCGTTCCCTTTCTTCTCAGAGGACTCCTCCAGAGGAAAAAGGTTAAGATGCTCTAGAGCTCCACTTCCTCCCATCCGTTCATCATCATCCTTACTTCCTCCTTCTGACTGGAGAGAAGCTCGAGCTTTCCTTCTCAGATACTCTGTGCGTGCCTACGGAGAGGTACAATCATAACATCAGCAGAGGAAGGATAAGTCTGTGTTGTGCTATTACTGTAGGTTTAGCACTGGTTTCTAACAGCACACTTCATAGGAATACTTTAGAAATATATCTAGAGGTAGTTTTACTAGAGAAGAACAAGATTGTCATTGAACTGAATGTTAAAAACAAGAGATTCAGGTAGTCACGTTCACAGGTCTGAGTCTAGAAACTATCATTCTCTTTATTTTAACCCAACTGCAGCGCTTCTACGATTCAATATGATGTGCTTTTCAAAACTCACAGTAATTTATACGTTTGCAAATGTCAGTATGAACAGAAAGGTAAGAAACTGAACGAAATAACAAAACAGATACTTCATTTTAATGGACTTGGTAAGCACCGTTCTGTGTGGTTGTTCTCAAAGTTAGCTGTTCTATTCACAGGACTGAAACATGACTGTGGAGTACAGTGGAAATGATCACAGCGGTCTAGCAGCTACTAGTAATAATTATTCTTCCAGGAAAAAAATCCATCAGGGGTGTGACAATACACATATTCAGAATTTGGTATGTATCACAATACATGAATAATCACAATGTACTGTCACACCCCATTACATATATATTACAGGCAAATTTCACAAAGTCATCTAAGGCTCTAACAAATGAGGGGTGTTTTTTTACATTCTTAAACTAAACAACAGTTTCATTAATCGAGAAAAGTATTCTCGCATCATAAAAAAAAATGCATTATATGCTGGGCGAAAATATTAACACCCTCTTTTTAATCCAACTTTGAAACAGTTAAAGTAAAATGGGATTTGGGATCTGTTGATACTGTTAATGTCACAGTGGCTCTTTATTTGGCTGAACAGCTGCTGCGTGTTTGCGGGTTCCGCGTCATCCTCCTCACCTCCTGTTCAGCGCGCTCCACGCGACGCATGGCCTCGCGTTCCTTCTCTGCCGCCTCGGCCTCGTCCTTCCGCACGCGCGCGATGTTGTCCTTGTTGCGGACATGCCAGCTCTTCTTGGGGAGGATGTTCATCTTGTTGCCTCGGCCGGCGTCGGTACAGACAGGCCGTTAGCTTGGTGAGCGAGCCGGCAATGGCAACACCCTGGCTAACGTTAGCCGAGGTTTGGTTCTGCCCGACTAAACGCTACGCGTTACAAATAACCACTCAACTTAAACAAGTGACAAAATATGTCCCCCTTAAATCAGGCTCATATTGTCAACAAGTTATCGTGAAGACGGAACGTAAACACTGTCCACTCCTTTAAAAATGAGAAGAGGTGCTGTTCTCTGCCGCTAAAGTAGCCTACAGGAACGAGAAGGTACAAACAGGAAGTAAACGTTACACGCACATTGTAGTACCTATAATTCGACAGTAGAGGGGACTCTACCACCTCATTTTGTTAGAGTACAAAAACAGTCGAATCTTTAAAGTTGCTCCAAATGATTGAAGAACCTCTTTCAATCTTTGAAAAGAAGTGCTCTAAGACTTTTGGAATCACTCCTTGTGAGTTTATTATTGATTAAATCCACCGAATTAATTTCTTTTATTAATTGTATTGGGGTTTTTTAAGTTGTTTTATCTCATTTAGGTGTACTGCTTGGAATTGTTGAAAATGTGAAATAAAAATGCAGAAAGGGCAGGGAAGAGGAAAAAGTTACAGTTGATAAGTAATTATTAATTGCTCTTTAGTTGGAGACAACTTTTATATTTTATTTATACAGGGATTTGTGTTATTTTATCATATACTATTACTCAACAGGTTTCAATTTACTTTCATTAAAATTTCCTAGAAAACATATCTTTGTCTGATCTGTCAAGAACACAGCAACTTGAATTAATCATTAGCTAATGTGACAACGACTTTACACATATGTACATACATTGCATACGGTTCTTTCAGATGCTTAATCGTGTTTCATGTGTGCGTTCATTCCCGTCCTCCAGCAGTGTCATCTGGTATCTGAAGTTATCGACTCAGTGCCTGAATTTGCTTGACCAAGAACTGTTTGTCACGGCCCTCCTGCAAGCCAAAGACCCCCTGCTGCTTTAGTGAATGCCTGTAGGCATAAGATAAATCACTCAACTCATTTTAATTAACTTACCAGTGTAATCTGATCTCTCAGCAGGGCCACACTTTTCCCATGGACAGAGCACAAGGCTATGAAATAACACAACACCACACTGCCAAGGAAAAGAGAACAATGTTGTTTCTTTTCTCCCAAGAATCAGGCAGTGAAGGACCATATGAGATTCAAGTAAAATGTAGGGTAGTACAGAAAGTCCACTCACCAGAAGAACAAAAACAAAGGGATGGAGAATGCTTGGGAGCCGATGAAAAACAGGAACTCCTGTGTTGTTTTAGAGAGGGCGTAGAAAGAGTTTGGAACTATCACCCACATGTAGGGGAAGAAACGGAAAGGACCACAGCTCAACGATGGATGGATCCTGGGTGGGAAGAGGACAACATCTGTCTTCAGTTCTAAATTTTACTGCTAATAATTAAGGTTAATAATAGTTAGAGAGGAGAGCAATGCTCACTCAGCAAGACTGTAAACCATGACGGCTGTGGCCAGGGCCCAACCAATCAGGAGCACCGCCACAAAGAAGAAGGTGGAGGTCGTGGAGCGAAAAGTTTTCGATGCCGGACGGCAGTTGTAGAAGAGCGTGATCTGAGAAAGAAAAGTGAAGAGAGACATAATGGAGACATAAAACTGTGAGGGGAAAAATAAAACAGACTGCTTGTCTCCAGTGAGTGAGATTTCAGGTATAAACCTTCTTGCAGTAGAAGAAGATGATAAACTTGAGGGAGCTGATGAGCGGCAGCAAGGGGCAAAAGAGAGCTCCTGTCCAGACCACAGTCTGACTGTAAACCAGCCCCAGCACATTGGAGGAAACCACAAACTCCTGCCGACCCACCCACTGAGCCAGCTTACTGGACCAGCTGTCCACCAGGATCCTGACACACACACACACACACACACACACACACACACACACAGAAACAATACAGTCACACACCTGGATCCCCCCCTCTTCAACATGATCTGAGACTCAGCAATCTGTACCTGCGTGGAAACTCCACCAGGACAAGCACAGCGATGCTGATGAGGAGGTCGAACAGCGTCAGCCTGTACATCTCCTGTCCAACACGTGTTTCCCAGCACTGTGCGATGAGACAAGAATGAGATAATGAACCTGCCTTTGAAATGATCACTAAATAGATTCACAATGAACCAAATTCTTCTGTTACGTCACAGTTGGCATTTTCATAAACAGTGTGAGTAAATGTGACACTACCATCATGGTTTAGTGAAGGTTCAGCTTTGTTAATGGTGACTTTCTTAGATGAAACTATGTTTCAAGCAGAATCGTGTCATATTTTCTCTGTACTTTAAGGCTCACAGGTCATCAGTTTATTTGTTTTCTTTTGCCATTAAAGGAGATATCTACCGAAGCCCTCAGCTGAACCCGCTTCCTGACACTCTTTGCTCATGTAAACAAGCCAAAATACTTGTCAAACAGCTTTGTGACTCTACTGATTCTGTTTGTGAAAAGGAATCGCGCCATATTTTAAAAAATCATATGCAGTCAATGAGTAGAATTACCGGGTAAAGTTTGTGGTTGTATTGGCACAGTTTACAGTCATCACTGCTTATGTCCCCATTGCAGGTGACCTGACGCCACAGCGTTAATAAAAGAACAACCAGGCTCACCAGACGAAGAATCACAGACCTGCACAAAGAAGAGAAATAATGATTAAACTGGGTGAGTCACCAATGCGAGTCTCAGTGAAACAGGGTTTTACTGGCCTCTCTGATCCAAACTCTCAAGGCTGATTTGCCTCACACTGATGTGGGCATGGTCAGAGGGATGTTCTCACCATGCAAGAAAATGTCACGGTCAACTGACACACCCTGGAGTACAAAGATATGTACTGGATATCAGCAAAAACACGGTTTTATGGTGGGGATTGTCAATAAATTGTTAAAGTTTAGAGAGTTAACTATGGTAACCTAAGTACATTTCACAGAGTGTTGTGCTTAAACTTGCATTGCAGAACTGTCATTACACCAACACTGCTGACATACTTGTGACGCACACAGGCTGCAATATACTTTTACTTGATGTGGCATGTAGGAAAGTTGCCATGGATACCTTCTTTTTTTTTTTTAAATCTTCTATTATGTAAAACACAGAGATTATCTGGCAGTGATCACCTTTGCCAAGGTAATGCATGTTCCCTTATATGGAAAAAAAGTACACTTCTCAGGTTAAAATATTATAGTTTTTACTGCACTGAATATGCTTTCATCAATTCCCACCCATACACGTGCTCACCCAATCACAAGCAGACCTCAGTTGTCAATCATGGCATTTCACATTGATATTATGGCAACTAATAAATAATCAAAACCAAAATTATCTGAAAAATTAGTACTTGCACATAGATCAGTGTGATAAGAACTACTTACAATTATAAAAATGTCAATGAGAAACATTTAGCTGAGGTGTATTTTGAGTTTTCAGTTTGGCCCAAGTACTATCTGATTTGTTTGAGCAGAGATTTATACTGCAGCCCACCACCAGAGGGAACGCAAGATGACTGCAACAAGCTTTGAAAAATCTAAATATGTTTTTTCTCCAAGTATATCATCATCAACAGGCACAATTAAAACACCATTGCAAACCTGAGCAATGCGATTATGACAGTGGTGCTTGGTCCATATCGCTCTATTGAGGCGATCTGGTCACACAGCAGCGGCACAACAAAGTTTCCAGCAGTGATGACAATGGATGGCAGATACTCAAAAAGTAAGCCCAGGATCCCTGCCTGCCTACTCCTCTCCTGTTTACAGCACAAGAATAAAAGGTCACCTAAACGCTTCGGATCAAAGACCACAACTGCATCATCACTCTGTCGTTGCATCACTTACCTGGCTGAAGTTGGTGGCCTCAAAGATGCCATAGAGTGCTGCTATAATGAACCCGTTTGCAAGTAAAAACATAGAAATGCGTAGAGAGTATAAAATTATTTTTTGATTCAATGTCTGAGAAGCTGCCTTTTTCTTTAATTGCTCCTCCTCCAGATCCACCTGACAGAAGAGACAGGAGACCAAGGGTCTGAAAGCAATTCACTCACATTAAATGGCCTAGTAAAAACTGCCACCACAATCCTGCCCTCCATCCTGCTAAGTAGGACAGATCCCCTCTCACCTGTAGCTGGTAGCGGATGTTTTTCTGCTTCAGCTTGGTAGCCTTGTCTCCCAGGCAGCCATAGTCCCAGCTGGCAAACACGATCATGCTGTAGTTGCCCACAGCACTGCCTCCGGTTGCCACAGCCACTCGCGCTGCACTCCCCATTCTGTGTGAGAGCAGCCGGTCAAGGAAGAGACGTGGGTCAGGGTGACTGAACTCACCACTCAGGCTTTTAAATGGCATTCTACTCATTTCATTTAACTGAACACACCCACACATCTGCAATATGTCAATTAATAATAATAATAATAATAAACTTGACAGTAGTAATGCTGGGACTGACCGTGCAATGATACAAATAAAACAAAAGGCAAAGTAGAAGACAGCTGTGAAGAGGTACGCCAGGGGGAGGTTGTATGAGAAGTTCTGGTCCTCCACCAACGTGTTGTTGTAGAATCCATAAAACATGTATGAAAACTCCATAAAACCCTGAAAAAGAGCAGGGTTTGAACGCACTGTAGAAAGGTGAGAGCATTAGAGAGAGGAACTGCGCTGCTGAGGACAGTGAGGCCACCTCCGCTGTGTTCTGGTTGATGTGCAGGATTCTAAAACCTATTGCGAGGTGTAAATTTGAGTAATGTGAAAAATTGTACATAGACATAACTATGGCTTTTTTAAACTTTGTAACCTTTGTATGTTCTGTCATAAGTAAATAGTCACACATGCTGCATGAATTATTACAGTACAACTGATATTGTATAATGCATTCAGATCAACTCTCTTAAGAAGAGCAGCTGTTGCCTGCGGCCTCAGACTATACAGGCACAAGTGTGGTATCCATCTTGTCATCTTACTCTCAACAAGAATGAGACATTAAAGGAAAATGCAAATATTTTTCATCCTCTTCCCCATTAACTGGCCATTCCTGGTACTTTACTAAACATCTTTAATTTAAAAAAAAAAAAAAAAGACCCTTGTATGGAGTTCGGCTGCTAGGACTGTTCAGCTTGGCAAGTAATATACACTTTGACTTAATAACTGTAATGATACTGTAGGAAACAAATGTTTATAGAGTCTGTGTAAGTATTTCTAAAACACTGGCAACGTTCTCAAGTTGGAGAGACCAAGCATATAGAACAAGCCAACAAATTGAAATGTATACTGTATGTTCTGTAAGTCTGCCGTTGTGATGCTGCAGCTTCTCACCGTTCCTGAAAGCACGTCGAGGAAATAGTTATAGAACACCACCAAGCCTTGACTATTAGGGTCATATTCCATGCATTCCACTGGACCTGAAAACACCACATGGTGAAAGCTTTATTACTCCTGCGTACATCCTCAGAGATTGTAACACTGTGTCAGTGATACAGGCCTGGTAATCACTAATCCCCACACAGTGATCTATGAAAATCTAGTTTCCTCACACAGCTTTAAAAATATCAAAGGGTTTTCTTATAATAAAAACAGTAATCTACCATAAAGACATACGGTAGTGATGCAGTCTGAAAATGACTACAGGCAAAATTAATAGAACTCTTTTAAGGTTGGAGAGTAGGCAGGAAAATATCTCCTGGTGGTGCAAGGTAAAATGTTTCACCGCTCAATATTTTACCCTCTCTTACACATCAATTTCAGTACATTAGATCCTTTTTAAAATTCCGTTGGAATTAATCTTGCTCATGCTTCATTTCTCCATTTTCTTTCTGAGGGGAATACCACGGCATCAGCTGAGGTATGAACAGGTTGTTGCCTGGAAACCGTTGCATCACACTATGAGATGGCTTCCTGTTTCATTTAGACGGAATCATGTTGAAACGATAATGTGGGGAAATGAAGAACCACGAAGATGGAATCTACCACTGTCAGGTGTTATCCTCCAGTTAATGCAAAATTAAATGTTGTGAGCTTCCAAACAGTATAGGGTAGAAAACTTTACCAATGCTATTAACAAGGCCAGTCCCATCAGATCTGAAGATGATGCTGGGGATGATGACAAATCCAGCAATTAACAAAAAGGAAAAAAAATTGAGCACCACCAAAAATCGCAGGAACAGGAAGAAGGACTGGACGCCACCTCCGAAGTTCCCTGTGGGATTGAAGGCTCATTATTTCATTGAAGACACAAAAATGATTTCCTTTAACCAAATTATACACAAAAGTACGAGTAATCTGTAGGCTGGAAAAACATGTTAATGTTGCCCTGAAATTCCCATATTTACCTCCGATCAATTGCAGCGTCTTGTTCCACGGTGCAAAACGATAGAGCAATGCTCTGCTATTGTCTTTGAGTTTGTGCAGAGTTTTGGCCTTTTTCCATGACTCCCTGCTGGAAACCACAGGCACTTGCATTTGCTGCATCCGCCTGTAACGGACAAATAACACTTTTATGACTCTGTAGTGACTATTGTCTGATATGATATTGGCAAAATTTGATTTTATGGGTCTGTAATTTCCGAAACAGTTGCTCAAAAGAAAAATTTAAACTGGGTCCAAGTATAAATCAAGTGCGTCATCTTGCCACTAACTAACACAAGTGGGGCACAAAAGGGGTCTGAAGAAACTGCTGCTTGCTCTGCCTGAAAACAATGTTGTGTGAGAGTGAGTGAACCAAAATGAACAAGTTATGCACCTCTAATCCAAAACAATGAGCTGAAATTCACTACAACCCTACGTGACGCTGAGGGAAGCTGCAGGCACAGGCAGGCCTGTCCACAGAGGTGGTCAGACGTCCTCTAAATAAACATCTGCAGAATGTCTTTGCTATAATTTTTCAAATGGAACAGGTTATTTTAAGCACTATTAAATAAAAGTAACATATACAGTGTGAGGATGGTTTTTGCTGGCCCCAGAAGGCCCCTTTCCTCCCTTATGGGCTCCTTTTACATTAAGTGTATTAGAAATATAGATTGAAGCTGTGTTTTTTAATTTATGAGACATATCTAAATGGGATCTTTCGTACCACAGCGCTCTCTTCACTGCCATGGGCTCCGGACGGCTCCTGATGTCTTGAGGAGGACCGCCGGCATCCTCTTCATCTCCCCTGTGAAGTTTGGAGCTACAGTTGAACTGAGGGTAATTCCAAGTGGACGCTCGGGATGAAGGCCGCCGTGACCTCAGCGACTGCCGGTTGTCAGGGTAACCATTAACTGTGAATGATCAGGTAAAGAGCAGAAACAGTGAAAGGCAAATGATGAGTCAGTGCATCATGTCAGTTATTCACATATTCAGCCGATTCAGATAGTTTAAAATGAACAACTACCAGGAGTAAATGTGAGCAGACGTACCTTCGGTATAGTCATACATCTGAATCAAGCCTTGTCTCTCTAGTCCACTGGCCATTTCTATGGTAAACACCACCAGCTGTAAGGCCTTTACTCTGTAACCACGTCACTAGCAACAAGTCCAGAGAGAAACAAACAGTGGAGCAGCTTGTCATGAGGAAATGCTGCCTGTCCAGGTAACCCTTCCGTGTTGTCTCCTCTCACGGACTTTACTCCCTTTGCAAGTGACCACGCAATTACTTCCTTGTGTGATTTTAACCCATTATTTCCACAGGCAGATAGTTACCAGTCAAAGAATGAACATGTCACAGTCAGACAGGCTTGAGAAATTTCTGGTACTGACATTTTTACATGTGACAAATGGAAACTTTCAAATCATTTTAATGAATTTTAATCGAGAGCAGAGATGATAACTAAAGACACACTTTAGACAAAAAAAGTTCCAATATGGTTGTGGTTAACTACATTTGCCAACTCTCACCTGAAACTGAAAACACTATTTTGGCTGAATTTACAAGAAATGTTTGTGTTCACAAATGAAGACGAGTTAATGATTATCCAGTCAGACAACTGAAAAAAACATGTGACTTTTAAAGGCTTTTTCTAACAGTTTTCTCTTAATTACTCAATGAAGGCAATTATGAGCCTTACAATGAACAAAAAATTCACACGTGATCATATCAGGAAGGCATGAAGAAAATAAAGGCAAGAAAGAGGCGAGCCTGATTTGTTTTCCACAAGTCACAATGTTATAAAGCAATTATAAGCAGTGTTACAGTTGGTGTAGTATGTGAAGCCAAAGACAAAAAAAAATATATATATATATAACACATAG
>KV751362.1:2769729-2787345 GCA_001698575.1 Mola mola
GAAAAACGGAAGAACGTGGTCATCCCATATGTGGCAGGTCTATCGGAAAAATTCAGAAGAATCTTCCAAAAACACAAAATTCGAGTTAACTTCAAACCGGGCCAGACCTTAAGACAGAGACTGGTCCAACCCGAGGACAAAACACCCAGGCATAAGCTCAGTAATGTTGTGTATGCCGTTCAATGCACAGCTGTAAATCTGCATCTTAAGGAGAAAGGTCACTCTTTTGAGGACTCTAATGTCCACGTTCTGGACAGAGAAGACAGATGTTTTGAAAGAAGAGTAAAAGAGGCCATCTATGTCCACTTGGAGAAACCTTCTCTAAACAGAGGTGGTTGACTAAGACACCACTTGTCTGCAACCTACAATGCTGTCTTGGGAGCCCTCCCCAGGCGGTTTAACCCTCATACACACCTGGGGCCATGTGATCCCAAGGTGTCACATGAAACCAGGGGTGAGGGGCAAACACTCTCGAGTGATTCACACCTGGGCTCATGTGACCTTAACGACTCACATGATGCCTAGCCAGATGATCGCCCCCCCAGTCTGGGTACTTTCAACCACGTCCTCATTTTTGGTGATTGCCGCCACTGACTCTGGGTTAAATACCTGGGTTTCGCGCACTGACCCTCAGAACTGAAGAAGCCTTCAGATGAGAGGCGAAACGTCTTCAAACAAGATAAGAAGTCCAGTTGCTTTCTACTAAACACTCCAAGATTAAGATGACCTGGTTGACTAGGTACCATCACAGACATAATGTCAAGGAAGTTGTGTTTTTATCAGCGTTAGTTTGTTCATTTTTTAATAGGATAACTAAAAAAGTCATGGATGGATTTGGATGAAACTTTCAGACAAGGTCAGAAAAGCCGAAACGAACAACTAGATTTTGTGGTGATCCAGATTAACATCTAGTATTGGTGAAAAGGATTTTTCACCAACACTAGACAGGACCGTTTTGACAATTTTGCTTGTTATTCCAGAAATAATGCATGACAGAATGCATGACACCATCGTAAGGTTTTCCATATGTTTTGCACAGGTACTGACATGTGAGGGAGATTTTCAGAGGTATTGACTAGTTTCTAGTTTTATTTCATTTCAGTGGGATTTGTTTTAAAATACTTGTATATAAGACAGGGATCGATAGTAATTAGTAACGACATAATAGCTCAAACATATAGCTCTACGAGCAAAAATACTTTCACAATGGCCGGAAGTACCTACACCAGACAGAAGGACAACCCGAAAACAAAATGCCTCCTGCCCTGACAGTCGCGGGCGCGGAGGAATAAAAATCTGGAGATACTAGCTGTTATCTTAGACCTGGTATCTGTAAGATTTCCTCTCAGTGCAAATGAAGGCACACTGATGCTTGAACACACCACACAGGCATTTTTAGATGACAATAGGGACAAAGCAGACGCGTTGCCTTACCTGAGAGTGTATGATTTGAAGGGGGAATTCGGGTAGATGTAATGATGCAGCCACCACTGCACGGTCATGTTCCAGTAGCGCATGCCATGTCGCACCTTCACACAGAAGTCACTGTTGTAGCAGTCAATGTTCTGGATGGTTCTGAAGTCATATTTATCTTCAGTGGCAGGATCAGGACTGGCCAAAAGTGGAGATACAGAGAAAACAAACTGCCATAAATAACAACTTTCAACAAGGATGAGAATTTGACATAAATACATTGAGCAATCAGCTGATGCATCTTCTTCTAATAAACTTGGGCTGATGTACCTGTAGTTGACAGTGGGTCCTCCTCCAGGTTTGGACAGTGACTTTTCGGGATAGCAGCCCAGACCTGCACTGATACAGCCGGCCTCAGCGCCACACCATGCAGCATAAAAACGCATTCTGAACACAAAGAAAACTGCTATCATGTAGAACAACCTGTTCAGAGAGAGAGAGAGAGACACAGAGGATTAGTACGTTATTATATCTTACCAAACAACTACAGAGACAACATGAAGACAATAAATCCTAAATATCAACTTGACCCTCATCAGTTTGTAATCTTCCATGAGTTGATATGGATCATTTATTTTCCTCAATGACAACATTGTATTTATTATAATCTGTATTTTTTGCATTCATTTGTTTACCTCCTTCTGGTAACCAGTATACCGTAGTTTATTGGCTGCTAGAACAATTTTGAAATATTATTCATGTTTAAGAAACAGTCTTTAGCAGACCACTTACTGTTCAGCCACTTTGAGGAATGAATAGTCTTGCGTTTATACCACATTCTGACAAAAGTAGAGTTGATTAAACTTTCTTTATTTTCTTAAAAAAAATCCAAAAGTTTCCAAATTAAAAATTCTTTTTAAGCATACATTAAAAAGTGCATTATTATGCATTCATGACCACGTCAGTACCTGAAGAAGTAGTTTTCGTCCAGGAACTCCTCAGTGCGAACATAAGACAGAGGAAGCACAGAGTTGACAGCCAGGAACAGAGCGCCGTAGACGGGTACCAGCTTCAAACGCTGCACACACGGCACCACGCCGGGCAGGACCTGCGGGTTCGGCTGCCTCAGCCAGTCAAAGAATGTTTGGAACCGATAAAATGGGCCTTTGGGGAGATGGAGGGATGAGATAAAGGAATGTTGATAAGACAGTGATTGACAAAAGTGGAACAATGGGATAATTCAAGGCATAAAATGAAAAAAAGAGAGGGAGCACGTTGTTGGATAGGAGATGGATGTAGGAAAACAAAGAAGGAGTCGTGTCTATGAAAGCCAGCTTAAATAACACTGAAAACAATGTGGACTCACACAATATTGGACAAGTGGCGGAGGGTGAGACAAAGAGAGACAACAGTTAGAATTCATGCAAAGCAAATTAACTCCAACAGCAACAAACTGAAATGTAAACAGGTGACACACAAGCATGATGGCGTCAACACTCCCACCCACTTACCAGTCATTATACCAATATAACAGTAGCTATAGGAGAAAATATCGTAGAGAGAGGGCTCCTGCGACAGACCCCCAATGACAGGAGACTTAGCAAAAGAGCTCACTTCCTTTTTCCTCTCTATGTGGAAGCTGTGCACCTCATTGGCCAGACTCACCATCTGAGAGACAAAAAGAAATATTTGTCAGCAGTCAGTGCTGCGTGCCGCTGCAGAAGATGAAAGCGCTATCAAGGATTCCATACCTTGAGAGTGAGAAGCAGCTGGACGGCATTGGCAAAAGGGGTTGGTGGTGGCAGACCAAACCAAGAGACCAGCCGGAAGAAAAGGAGGTAGAGAAAGGTCCAGCTGAGAGTCAACGCTCGGGCATACCTAGTACAGAGAGAGACACGTTATAAGTGAGTGTATACGTTTTTTATTACATTTCTAGAATTATCGCCTCCAGGTTGTATTCTCTTTTCCCGCATGTCTGTCCCTGTAATACACAGTATGTAGCAACTCACCGAGAGTATAGTGCAACAACAATCAGCCAAAGCTTAATATCAGCAACAACAGTGAGCTCGCAGTGGACTGCGTTCCTTAAAATATGGATTTTGCTGGAAAGACCCCCTTAAATCTATACGATATACACTCTCCTTTTATTAATTATGCTGTTGAATAATGTCTATAAAAGTGTTTTTGCAGAATATTATAATGTCACAGCGAAGCTGACCTTTGGTTTTTTAAATATACACCGTGATGAACTTGTCTCCATTTTCCTGTTTGACAGATGGTTAAAATTTACTTGCTATTTGATCATGAATTCTCATGTTATGGCTAAAAATCTGTTTAATAAGTCACAGTGACCTTGGCCACAAAAATCTAGTCAGGTTTTATGATTGGCTCCAAGTCAACATTTGTGCCAAAGTTTAAGAACATCATGTTCACAAAGATGGGAATGATGTGAGGTCATATTGACTTTGACAACTGAAATCTGATCAGGCCGTCCTTCAGTCCAAGTGAATGTTTGTGCAGCGTGTTCCTGAGATATCGCCTCCACAAGAATGGAGACACACAGAGAGACTATCAACCCAAGAAAAGACTCTGGTGCCAGCTATCATCAGCATGGAGGCTCAATAAAAGCATGTGCAGAAGATGTAAGATGCTAAAAACTCAAGATAAACAGATTTCCATTAAAAAATATAATTGTACATGTAAAAAATATAAAAAAAATATACAAGAAGAAAAGAGGAAGAGAACAACACAGGGGTTGCAAGTAAACAATATTGTAACTAAATTTAAAGGATCTTCTAAGGAGTGCACAGACTTTTATATCGGGGAGACCAAACAACCTCTCCACAAACACATGGCTCAAGACCGGAGAGCCAGCTCCTCTGGCCAGGACTCAGCAGTCCATTTACACTTAAAGGAGAAGGGACACTCCTTTGAGGATGAGAATGTGCATGTGCTGGACAGGGAGGATAGATGGTTTGAGAGAGGAGTAAAGGAGGCCATCTATGTCAAGCTGAAACAGCCATCACTTAACAGAGGAGGAGGCCTCAGACATCAACTGTCACTGCCACATACAAAGCAGTTTTGAAATCCCTCCCCAGGTAACTTAACCACAGTTCACACCTTGGCTCATGTGAAACCAGCGACTCACATGATGACTGGGGGGAGTGATTACCCATCTGATGGTGGGTGGATCTGGGTCACACAGATTGGGGGCGGGGCTTTGTACCCTTTGCCCACTACCCTAAGTAAGAAGAAGGAGTATCCCCAGTATTTAACCACAAGGTTAAATACTGGGGACTCCCTACCAGAAATTTAGAACTGAAGAAGCCTCTTGGACGAGGGGCGAATCGTCTTCAAGAAACTACAAGAGGTCCAGATGAAACACCAAGACTATCATGACCTGGATATATGAGAATCTTCACAGACGACTGTTTTGATTGTGGGTTGCTCAATTGTGGAGGTATTAGTTACCTTTTCCCAAATGTAATGGAGGTAGATTACACTTTTCTCTTTACAGATATCATTACCAAGTTACTCAGGATAATCTACGGACCCAATGAGCAGTTTCAGGGAGAAATATTTTTCCTGCGTTACCTTTCAATAGAGAATCTACTCAAGGATAAGAGGCTGGCTACCTAAGCTTGCTGATTGTACAGCTCAGTTCTATTAGATGCTATTAGCAGTACACTGCATACAGTAATTAGTTTATCTGAGAAAACCATCACCAGGTTAATCAATACATATTAAATGCAACTTGCAGGACTAACAGTGTCTGTGAGACACACCGAAAATAAGCGGAAACATAGATTATCGTCTCACCGCCAGTAGCTCTTTATAATAATCCATGTTCCAATCACTGTCAGCAGAGAGTGGAGTGTGTGGATGTGACAGGTGGTGACGGTGAACGAAAGGCCCAGAAGAAGAGCTGCGCCCTGCTTCACGGGAGGACCTGAAAACCACAGCGAAATCACACAATCAACCAACGACCAAAGAGAAGTTGCATGTGGCGGCTAAAGTACATTGGAAACAGCATGTGGACACTGTGTTGATCTCAAGTCAATTATGTGGAATTATGTTTTCTGATTCACAATCATTATTCAATTATGAATCAATGCAATAATAGAGGGCCAAAAGGGGAAAGTCTGGGCAATTCAGTGTTGGGAGAAATGTTTAAAATCACAACAATCAAACCCAGTCGCAAAAAACAAGATGTACGCAAAGCACAGAGACAGACATCATATAAAGGTCAAAGAGAAGAGCCCTGAACAAAATAAAAGATGAATCAAAGTCTCCAGCACATCACCGATGGTCACAACATTAGAAACCATTAATCCTTCATACTATGTTGCAAAGGCTGCTAACCATATTTCCACTTTCTTTATCCCTTCATAGAACAGGTGGCTTTCTGATTATAAAGGGTCTATTGGACACATTTTCAGGATATGTATGGCCATGAGCAACTCCCAGAGGATTTTTACTCAAGATAAAGAGTGAACACCCTCCTTATTACACACATAATTTAAGAAACAAACATTTTATGCCTCTTAATCTCGGAGTGTTTAGTAGGAAGCAACTGGACTTCTTATCTTACAAGATAAGATATATAAGATACAAATAAGAAGTCCAGTTGCTTCCTACTAAACACTCAGAGATTAAGATGACCTGGATGACTGAGAACCTTCACGGACTTATGCCTCTTACAGTTTAAATACAAGGCAAATTGAAAGACCATGAGGTATAACAACAGGATTTACAAATTAAAAAACAGGGAAAAAAATTATGCATACATGTTTTCATTTAACTTATATTATGTTTAAGATTTGGTTTCACTTAAGGTGACCAAAATACTCACTGAGGTAACGAAAGAGGAATCCAACAGGGATGGAAGCGGCAAGAATTCCCAAGTACACTAGCTCATCAGGAGACATGGCTCTGCTAAAACAGAAGAACAGAATCTGCTCCAAACTTTTTCATACACATAAACAGACAGTTCCACATTATAAGTAAACAACACAGAACAAAGCACAATAAAAACAAAACCACACAGGTAATGCAACACTTTCCATTTCTCTAACCTGCAACCAACCACCTGGATGTCTCTAGTACTTTTTTATTTAGACTGTGTCACAGATATGTTGGTTAAAACTTACAATAGGTTTTACCACAGTACCTCTTCATGGCAGCCATTAAGACATGGACTGAGGGTTAACACAAGTGGAATCAATCAAATGAATGAAGGTTTACCCTTACATCTTTGTATTAACTTAGGAAGCTGTTTTTGATCGTGAACATTTGTTCATTGTTTGTTTTTGTCTTTCCGATTACGCTAAAAACACAACTAGACGGGCCGGGGGAAGAGCCCTGTGTTTTGTGCGGAAGAGCTGGGGCTCGGTGGAGGTACAGTACGAGCTCTCCTCATCAGTTCTGGCAAGCTGCTTGCAACAGTAGTGATCAATTGTTCAGCGTTTCATCCTTACTCCTGGTGAAAAATCCAGTTCCGGTGAGGTTTGTCGCTGTGTGACACAGTTGTACGATCACGTCTAATTATTTTGAACGGTGCTGGTAGGAGTTCACACTCACGCAGCTCACAGCTTGGAGTAACATGGAGTAGCGAGCGTCTTCTTAAAACCACACTTTTGAATAAGAAATATTGCTCAACTCGCCGTGGACTCGACATATCATCCGGAAGCTGGTTGAAAAGCGTCTGGTATCATTTCCTGGCCAGTACAAAACGGTAACGTTGGCTAAGAAGAGAAACACAGGCCGACTGAAAAACTATTCCATCTTTATAGACCGAGGCAGATGGTACGTTAAACGTGCATTTTCTACTGTAGTAGTTTTTGCATTGACTGACCAGTGCGGAACCCGAAGAAATGGTGAAAAGTTGGCAAGAGCGGCCCCAATTAGCCTTTAATCAACAGCTACTGGAGACGCGATGTTGCGCTGGTGAGAGTGCGGCGAAAATGTTATCACTTACATTTATTAAGCTGTTAAATCGCCACGACGCAGTTCCTCCAGTGGAGCGTCAACGTACAACTATCCATTCATAAGCAGTAGCTAGCAGTTTACTTCCTGGTTCATGAGAAATGTCATGGGGGAGTGGTGGTCAGTACCACCTCCACTATAGGGGTGTGGTCTATACCATTCTGACATCCATATCGCTTCAATTCCTTAGGAAGCTTGGCCTTACGAGTAATTTTTCACATATTCATGCAGCACAGCGTACACCTCTATGTAAACAAAAAGCAAGTACTCAGCTCTCTGGTCAGACCAAAATATTTATTAAACAATTTGACAGTACAGGAAGCATTAAAACACTCCCGGGACAGCATCCTTCTTAATCCTCCTCTTCATCGTCAGCTCCTCCAGATCCACCCTGGCCCTTCTTGGCGTTCTTTCTCTTAACACGGCCTGGGCGTCCGCCACCATATGGAGACCTCAGAGAGAAGTCAATGTGCTTCTGGCTGTCCAGGCGAACCACGAAGGAAGGGATGTTCACCACCTGCTTGCGCACACTGCCAAGTGGGATAGAAAAAGAACCTCAGTACAACTGATACATTTTATGTAAAAGTAGTCATTTTAACACGACTTGTTATTGATTAGATGCAGGCTTCATTGACGAGGAATTCTTGACACCACAGAGAATCTGAAGGTAATAATTTAAATCATCAGCCTGGTTATACAAGTACATCACACAAAAAAGGGTGCAGTGAGTACTGCAATTGCCCGAGGTGCAATCCCCTCCATACCTTACCTGACAACCACATCTCAGTGGCACAGTCCAAGCCCTCTGCAGCAGGATTGTCTCTGGGCAATATCTACTGACAAGGTATACGGTTTTATACCGAATTGACCTTGCTGAATGTTTAACTGATCTCAGCGGACAGCATAAGAAGTTGATGGTCCTCTGATGAAAGAGGAAGCATTGAGAGTTTCTCATGAATCCCTCAAAAGTCGCGACCCCTTTATTTTTCATTTCTGGTCTAAGAGCCTCAGAGCTTACCGAATGTGCCTCTGGCGGATTAGGACACGGGCATGGTGGATGCTCTTGGCAAGGCCAAGCTTGAAGACTTGGGTCTGCAGCCTCCTCTCCAAGAAATCTTCAACCTTCAGACCCAGGATGTAATCCAGCTTCATCTTACCCTCGTCCAGCACACCAATCCTCACCAGACGTCTGAGCAAAGCATTACCTGGAAACATGGGAGCCCATTAGCCCATTCCATACAAAGATGCCCACAGAGTGAGTGTGACCGCTTAATACTGGCCTCATTGACGAGGAATTCTTGACACCACAGAAAAGTCTGACAATTGATAATTAAATCATCAGCCAATATGTTGATCAAAGCTGTATTTGGACTTGTTTTCTATACCTTCAAACAGACGCTTGGGGTCCTTCTCGTCAAGAGTAAGCAGTTCTCTGGCAGCTTTACGAATCTTGGCCAGGGTGAACTTGACCCTCCACACCTCACGCTTGTTCCTCAGTCCATACTCACCTAAAAAGATGCAACAGTCAAAGTTCAGCTCTGTTTTTAAGAAGCAAATTTAAACGAACCAAAGCTCATTATCTTCGAGTTTTTTTTTTTGTAAATCCCAACATACCAATGAGCTTCAACTCCTGGTCGAGACGTGACTTCTCGAATGGACGTCGGGGGGTGACATATGTCTTGCGACAAACCCAACTCCTGGCAACGGGCATGGCGGCTTAGATGTGCCTGCAACATCAGTACATATTATTTGTATGTTCAAGTTTATTATGTTAAATTAACAGAAATATCCAGCAGCCGTATATCCGACTTCAGACCCTGAGCTCTCAAATCAGTTGACATTCTATAAATTGCTTAGTACTACTTAAACTGCAACTATTGGATTATAGTTCAGCATTTAAATGGCAGCAAAATGATACAACACTAAATAGACACATAACCTCTGATGTAATTTAATCACGTGACATTTTAAATTTAACGTAAAGAGATTCTGTTGGGCTTTCAAACGTTATACTTCCATGGCAAAATGTTACATACATAAACATAACTGAGGCTAAATAATCAGAATAACGTTAGCGTTTTAGCTCTGCGGGCGTTCACGTCTATTAAAACATACGAGTGATGCATGTAACTTCATGACTTCATAACACCGCCAAGCCAGAAGAGCTGCATTACGTATAAATTTAACAAATGGTAAACGCGTTAATACTCTTTTAAAGCCAGCAATGTGTCGGCCACACGACTAGGCCACAGATACACCACACCACGTTGTTCAATGGGACAACCCTGCGTTAGCTTAGCCGAATTAGCTTTTATCTTATTACGAAATGTCTTGTTTTTCGTAAACCTATTCGGTTATTTTATAATTTTGTTTGTCCGCGTCTGAAAGTTGTAATATTAGAAAGCCTAAATAGTCTTAGATTGTATCGTTCTATACGAAAGGGGCAGAGTTCATACCTGTCTCGCTCAGGCTCGCGCAGTAAAGAGAGCGAAAAAGGAAGTTCCCCATTTACTTATAGGACCCACGTAAGGACTACATATCCCATCACGCATTTCACAAAACGGAAGTGGGCGTGGTAGCTATGTCGCGCTCCGTTGGTCAAGCCGAAAACACCTAAAAACAAATAATTGACACCAGACCAACTGATGATCTGTGCTCGCCTGTGTTTTCATTTGCCTGTAGATGTGTGTCTGTTTCCTGAATGAGTCATGTCGTTTTATGTGAAATAATGATAATAGATTTTGTAATAGATGGTGGCGTAAATGAGTCAATTAACCTGGTTTTCTCTTGAAGTGAATTATTGGTGAAAATTATAACAAGTGGTGAAAGATCTTGATTTACAGAGTGCGTAAGAGTGAAGGTGGTAAGGTGGTAAACTCAGAGAGAAGGACATGGCTGACTATTTATATAACTCTGAAATGGGACCCTGAGCATGTGTTTCTGTCTGTCAGACTGCATGATCAACTGACGGGCACACAGAAGCCCACTTGCTTTCTCTTTCTCTGCACTATATCTTGTCCTTTCCGGACAGGACTTTGGTTTTTTTAGTGGACTTTCTTTTCGTTTTCTTCTTTGACATATAGGTGAGGTTAAATAGTCTTAACGTCCTTCCCCTCACCCTATTGGATCTTCAGTTTGTTCCTTTTAGGATTTTTACCTCTTTTTTCCCCCACAGCACAATTGCCTTCTCTTCTGTGCGTGTATCAACCCTTCCTTTTTTCCCCCCATTCTCCTCTTCCTCCCATATTGCACTGTTCCCGTCTTAGTGTGTGTGGTTTTTGGGCTATGCTCTCCTCACCCACTGTGATACTCCAGCCTTATGGACTCCCTGTCTACCCACAGACAACCTCATGCTACCCCAGCATAGTCCAGGTAAAGTCTCAATTTATTCCAAAATCTCATTAACTTTTTATTGCACATGAGTGTTTGTCTCCACAAACTTGCATCCCAAATATCCCAGTCCATCAGGCAGCTGGGAGCCCTTTCACTTTTTAATAAGAATTCAAAATAGTAATAACATTAAGATGCATAAAAAGTATAAAAAATTCCAATGAAATGCATAGTTAAATGATTTCACGGCTGCGAACATCAATCACAAATCACTAACAGTTATGTTTGCTGTTAATGCTATTAATTAATGTGTTGTTGCTTATTTACTTGAAACATGAAATTAAGATATCAAAAATGTATTTATTTTTTTTAATCTCCTGAATTTGTACTATCATAGATGGGTAATATTAGATATTTAATAAGCTTCTAATTTTACAATGGTTCTACTGTTGTCCTAATGTTGACCCGCTAAACTTTTTAATCTCTGAATACATTTTTATTATAAATTAGTCATTAATGTCAGCCGGCCAATAGTCCAACCAGTGAGAAAGAAAATATCTAATGTATTTCACTGATCTACAGCCGTGACTAAATATCTAATACTTAGATGCAGGCTAAAGTGCGATGAATGGGAAAGATCTTGTTTGTTTAATAGTATAAGGACACATTAGGGGTTATCTTTGGTCCGGTGGTCTTAGTGAGGCCAGCAAGCTGTTCAAATGAGCGTCTGCGTGTGCGTCGAAGTGTCCCTGACATTCCATTAGTGCTGTAATGTATGTGGTATTCTCTACCTTGTCTCTGTGCTTCACTCCAGCTGTATTTTTAGACCTCCTCTCCTGAGCAGATAATCACAGGAGGAGATTCTTTCACCTATCATGTCGTCTGCAGTCAATGGTACTTAAAATACGTGTGAAGCCTGCCTGTAGTGCACTTTGATATTCAGTAAATGAGCTGTTTGAACACAATATATGTATTAATAAGTGTATTGAGAAAACAAGTTTAAAAAGAGGGTTTGTTTGGAGATGATTTAAAGCCTACAAAAGAAATTTTAATAGGACTGAAACATAACTTCTTTTTAAAAAGGGCAAGTTTGAAATCTGCTCCTTCACGTCTCAGCCTCTTTAACTTTTCCTCTCCATTAGTAACAACTTTATGAAACCCAAAACTAGCTGCACACAATCCTGATTATGAGAGAGCAAGATCTAGAAATGAATGGGCGAATAAGTAGAAAAAGGAAGACTTGATTTATTTCAACAAGCTAGGTGCTCGCTGACACGTAACTCGACAGGCAGCAAAAGGCCACATCTGCAGTTTGTGTCGTCTGTGCATAAATCTTGTGGCAGCTGTCCCAGCAGGCACCTGGCTCCGAGCCGTTGACCTCTGACCACAAACTGACAGCTGAGGAGGGAGACGAGAGAAAGACGGAACAAATGGAAATCAAAAAAAGGCCTGCGAGGAGGAGGAGAGGGGGGATGTAGAATGTGTACGCCTACTGATGCTGTGATACTGGATCGCGCACAGTGGCTGGAAGTACAAAGCCGGAGCAGAGGGCGGGTGCTGGTGATATCGGGCAGATTGTGTTGTCTTCATTTGTCAGTCACACGTACGTAGTTTCTTGAGATTAACAAGCGCGACTTTGTGTTTGGAAACATGCAGGAGAATATTGGAACAAATGTCACCCAGACCGTCTGTATTAAGAGGAGGTGGAGATGAGGGATCCACTGTTTTATCCTCTGGCACTGCCACAAATTCTACATGTGTGTGCGTGTGTATCAGGCTATTTCAACAAATTAAGGCAGAAAATTTGCTGCATATAATTAGCGTCCCAGTCAGGATAATAAATGTTTGCATGCTAACCTTAGCATTTAGCTGAGAGATTCAAGGAGCCATTAGCTGGGATGGCTAGGTTCTATGTCTGGTTTACACAGTAAATAAGGAACAAAAACAAAACAAAAACAAACAAACCAAGCAATCACCAGTAAAAACAGGTACTCATTAGGGTGCATACCTTCATCAACCCCCTGAAATTCCCAAGAAAAAAAACTCAAATACTTCTAGGGTTGGCAAATGTACATATCAATTACCAGGACCCAGGATCAGGATCTCCCAAAACTTTGTTATTAATATATTATTATTTTATTTATTTGGCCAAGGCCTTGTAACAAAACAAGTTTTATATCTATCCATTCACTTTTTGTTATACTTCCATATCTGACACTGATCCAGGACCAGATTTAGGTTCCGTGATGGATCTGGATCGCTCTTAAAATGCCCAAATTTGTTCCTTTGTGTAAAACCAATATACACAAAGTTGTTCCTGAATACCAGTCCAGTAGTTTTTAAGTTATGTCCATGTTTGAAAATTGATCCAGAATCAGGCTCCAAATCCAGATCTTCACCAAAAGCTAATAATTTCAGCCTCGTGCTACAGCAAAGGTACACACCAAATTACATCCAACTCTGTTCACAACTTTTGCAGTTATGTCAGTAACAGACATAAATACTATATGTATATGTTCACAACAGTGGAAAAAAATAAGCTCTTCCAACAGAGTTGGCACAGGTACAAGAATTAGACAGCACACACCACGGTGAAATAAAAGCTGCTGTGTATAGAATGCGTTTGAGCCACATTAAGTGTTTTTTTTTAACACTTCCTCACGTTCCTTCTTTGTTGTTTACCATCCACATCCACATATCTCTAATTACTCACACCTCTTAAGCGCAACAGCTGATTGAGAGATTCGTGAGAGGCTATGAAATAATAGCAAAGAGTTTTTAATAACAACAGATCCTCCATAATCCCGAAGCTGGCTGACACACTTGTGGCATTTTGCATGTAAGTCAACGCGTGCATTTAAGTTAACGGTCTGTAAGGACACAGGCTGAGGAGCTTATACAATCCTGTGGTTAAACAAAACTAAACATTGCAAAAGATGAATATAAGAAATTGTTTTGACTCTTAAGGAAATACATTTACACCACTTTCAAGGCTGTTGTGGAGATAAAACCTACGGACAGCAAGTATCAATCTTTTCATTCAGCTTTTTGAAATTAAGTGTTTCCCAAACTATGTTAATTACTTTCTGCATTCACTCAAGTAAAAATGTGTACAAAGTTTTGAAAAACAGACACATTTAAAGTGTGAATACAATATTGTGGCAGTTTCTGTTGGATCTATTTCTGAATCGGTACGTCATTATTGTAGCTGCTTTTATAGAAAAATCTATTATTTTCAGCAATTGCATACTTCTCCGCAAACCGCTCTCTTCTTATCATTTTCAGCAATCATATTGAATGAGGTGCAAAATATATTGTAGTAACCTACAAAGGTTTGTACAGCCTCTCAAGTCCAAGATAATGGCGAAGAACGCATTCGTTGCGACTGCACACTCCTGTATTGTTGCTCCATTACCAGTACATCACTGTAATAATTCATATTTTCCACCATAAAGTCCTAATAGTAAGATTAAGATGCTAAGAGCTGGTTAGAGCAGTCAGGAGCTGGTTTGCTGACACTGTTGATCCAAAAGATGCCATTCAGAAAACCAAAATGAAAATACAGTATACTGGGAAGTATTTGGGGACATATATTTGTTTAAATAATGCTTTTCAGAAAAGTGTTGGCCTCACAAATGTGGTATTCTTAGGGTCAACCTTTAGCTTGATACACTTATATTCAGGCTGGCATTTATATTCATAAATACCTTGTGTTGGGGGACAGGCTACAGTCTGAAGTGTGTGTGTTGGAGGGGGTGGGGGGGGTTGATTGACAGTTACAGATGACCACAGCTGGTGCCCCCCCCCTCCCAGTCCCTTTCACTCTGGCAACCATTTGATGTGATTGGTGGGTGAGTAGAACTTATGGTGCGGTAGGCGGGTGAGAGCTGGCATTAAAACATGCTGCAGTTGTTGGACAATGCATCAGAGATCAAGGAATGCCATAAAGGGGTAAGACAAGGCTTTCAGTTCCTTAACTGGATACGTCACTGCTCAACCTCTGCTTCTGTGTGTTCTAGATCCATCTCCATGCATTATAAGATGTTCATCTCCGAGGCTCTTTTGATATTTTCTTCTATCTGCTCTCAGTCATTCAAAAGCTAAACCCCCTCTGATAGGTTTTAGTAGACTTAGTTTCATTGTTGAGTGTTTTATCTTATTAAGATTAAACTGTACTTTACACAAATTATGGCGAGTAGGAATCACTGTCGTTACTAAGTAGTCATCAATATTATTTTCAAATTTCTGTTGATCGACTAATTGATCAGTAAAATAACTGCTTCAGTTCCAGCTGTAAGCTGTAATGGAAGACATAGTCAGACTTGAGAGTGTTCAAGTGTTGGTATCTCCAAATTGAACAAAAACAAGAATACTATGATGCAGAAATTTGTAAATTGAAATGTTTTACCTTTTAAAAGTGAAAAACTAAAAAAAGATACAAAAAATACCAATAATGAAATCTGTCATTATTATTCAGAACAATACATTTTAGAATAATGTATATTAAATCAGTGGTTTATAAAAGTGGGGTCCAGTGGCCCTCGACAAAGAGTGGGAACAGTTTACTGTCATGATAATTCCATCATTAAGAAACAACAATGAAAGAAGGCGCAGGACAACTCTTTTAGTCAAAGCTTTGATACATTTTCTGTTATGAAATATCTGAAAGCACATTTTTATCACATTAGGACCCTGGAACAAAAACTGTGCCCTTTGGTCTAATCTGTATCTGTTAAGAGGCCATGGCCTGAAAGAGTTTGAGACCCAGATGCACCCAAGTTCTAATTTTTCAATCATCAGTGTGTTCACAACTTAATTGTTGCGCCTCAATTTGTTTGTTTATTTCATTTGAATCTGTGAAAGTAGTAGAGTGAGTTCATGCTGTGTTTGTACATACTCAACAAGCCTTGGTTGAAAAGATTTGGGTTCACGCATCACGAAATCTTCATTCAAACAGAAGAGCTTTAACACCCACCATGATGGCAAGCTTATTTCCACTGCTGACGTCCGATATCTCATGTGGTCTCAGTGGATGATTCTACTTCCCTTCTCGCCCACAGGGAGGCCCCACGCAGGAGGCCGGCCCAGGCAGCGGCGACCCTGCCCTGCCTCAGGTCTACGCCCCTCCTCCCTCCTACCCGCCACAGGGTCAAGGCCCGTCTGCATCTGTGGGCAGATTACCGCCTCTCGATTTTAGCTCTGCACATGCCAGCTCAGAGTACCCTGAACACCCCCAGCTCAGGGTCTACCAGGGCCCCCAGATGGACGGGGCAGAGGCCCTCCCATCCAGTAACACGGTAAGAACAGCCTGAGGAAGGAAATCATATCACAACAGGAGATGCCTGCCCTAATAAAATCTGATCTTCATCTTAATTCATGTGAGCAGAAGCCCTGCTGCTACAGGTCCTATCAGAGAAACATGGCCAGATAAAGTTTCCTTCTATATTTAGAGAGCAACTTCCACTGTTGTGTCCATGTACGGGAATGCTGCTCATAGTCAGGACACCAACGTGGGTAGCAGCTGAATGGGGATCTGTTGTTGTAAATAAATCCCCATGTTTGCTCCTCCACTGTGTCTCATTTAACAGCGAGTGAAAGGGCTCAATTTTGTGAAGAAGACTTGAGAAATGTCTGTGGAAGCAGTTTTAAGAAAAGTGTGGAATACATTGGACATACAACTTATGTCTTCCATATGTTCCAATCCATGTAAGCCATCAAACTCATTTTTGATTATTTATATTCATGTTACTTTTGTTATTTAAATTCAACACAGCAAAAAAAAAATCTTCCTCTTATAGTGTTATTTGTCTGCAGTTGTGTCCTTCAAGCCTAACTCTCTGAAATAAGTGAAAACATCTGCCAGTGTAGCAAGATCCCATCAGCCTGGTTCCAATAAATAATATCAACTTGTCCAAGTGCAGATTCACTAGAATCTTGGTGTTTGGTTTTGTAAGATGTAGCAGATGACGCTTCACCACCTCTGAGTGTTGGGTGTCACATCTATGTACATACGGTAGGTTATCAAATTCTGCCCCGTATAACTGTGATTACATGATAAAATTACTGCCACAGTGCCCTTAAAAAGTGAGGTGGAGCGGTATAACGAGAGACAGTGTATGGCTGACGAGTGATTTCAGTGCGCCCATGTCCATTTTGACTCTTTATTTGGTTTGATTTTTTTACTTTTTTAGGTTCAATATTGTAAGGTATTTAAAAAGTTTGGATGGTTTTTGCCAACAAATCTAAATGATAGTATTTAGGGAAAAAAAATCATGGTTTTGCATTGAACCAACAAGTGAGCGTCGAAATAATCCAAACAGTAAAGATTACAGAATAATGAATGGACCACTGCAAATTTTTAAACACGGTTTGGTTTCACGTCAAACATATTTACAAGTGGATGGAATACCATTAATTTACTACAGATGTAGGTCAGGGTCCCTTGAGGATAAATCCTGATGACCTGGATAACTTTTCCCCTGGTGCCATCTTCAGTCAAATTGTCAGTGACTATAACATTCCCCCCAGCCACAGCTGTACTGTATTAAGTGCAGATGAGCAAATGTTAGCATGCTAACATGACAAACAGTGCTTTGGTGTGTGTTTTTCACAGTGCAGGCAGGACACTAATGAAACCTCCTGCAGGAATGAGAAAATCCGGGATGAGTCTGATCCGTGCGGCAGCTCAGCTCTGTGTCCTGCTGCACCACGTCTCTCTTCCTCCACTCATACATGGTGTTTTGTGGCCCCATCTATATATTTTATTACTAGAGCCCCCGACATACGCCCCGAGAGAATGTTGAGACGCCGCCCTGGAGGGAGGGGGTCACAGGGGGAGGCTGACCAGATGACCCTCTCTCCCCCCTCTGAAATATCGCTCAGGTCCAG
>KV751362.1:2787772-2808083 GCA_001698575.1 Mola mola
CCCCTCCACTGTAGCCTGTCTGTGCTGTGTGTGGGTGTGTGAGGGTGAATGTGATGCTGTAGTTAGCCATGGCAAGCTAGTGATGTGTAATCCAGTGGCCTGTTATGTTTGTTAAACACTCCCCTGCGTGAGAGTGTCTCTTCTTCTGTCTATCTCCACCCTATTAATTATGCCTACTTTTCAAATGACCTTTAACCCTTGGCAGAAAAAGCAGCACCGTGACCCCAGACTGACCCTTGTGGAACATATAGTTTTGGCCCCATCACCCTCTTCCTTGTCAAGCTTTTTGCGCACTTTCTTTGCCTTGTTTATTTGGTTTAATTTTAATCTTTAATGGCTGCACTGAGGCCTTTTCCACCTTCTGCCTCTTGGTACGACAACGCTAATACATTTTCACTTCTGCAGTTTGATTCACATGTCAGTACTTTACCAGTAATTAATTCTTGGCTTTTTAATGGTTGTTTTTTTTTCCTTTTCCAACGCACTCTGCTCCTTCTCTCACTCTCACTACTGAAGCTCACATACTTCTCTTTCTGTTGACCTTTTCATGCTTTTTTTCCCCGTTCTGACTCACTCATTTATCTTAAAAACACATATTCAATGTGTGTTTATTCATTTTTTAATGCACTGATTGACCAACATATACATTCATACTACATACTGTACAACACACGAAAACACTGGCATCATGGTGCATTGTGGGATACTGAATGTTTTGGTTTTGGCACATTAGGCCTTGATTTTGTGCATGGGTCAATCATAATTAGCTAAACATTGTCATATTTTTTATGATTTTACCAGATTATTATAACGTCACACTAAATAACAGTCTTTCTTTCCTTTCAGGGGAGCTTAAACATTATTTAACTCTTTGCCACAGCTTGCATATTAAGTGTTAGATATTCATTGTTATTGTAGAATGCATTAGCATTTATACTCTCTGACAGGCATGTTCAAAGACGCCTCACTAAAATGGAGCCCCTTTCATGCCTCCTCACGTTTGCCTGAGAGGGATCACTGGTTGCTGAATGCTCTTTGAACTTTGGTTTGAATCACTTCCTGAAAATGATCTTTGCCTAATTCCATGTGATGCTTACGCAACTGAGTTTTTACACAGAAAGATGTTGCTTAATTTGAGGTTTGACGTCTGTAATTTTTTTTTTACCCTTTCTTTCTTTGCTCTCCTACTGATGCCCTCTCCCTGTTTTTTCTTCACACATTCTCTTATCTCATTCATACTCTATTCTTCCATCTTTCTCCTCTTGTTTGTTCTTCCACGTCCTCTTCCTTCTCCTTCATCCTTTTTCTGTCCATGTGCTTGCTTCCTCTCCTTCTCCTCCTCCTCCTCCTCTTGTTTTTGTACATTCTAACTTTCAGGAGGATGCCTTGCCCCCCGTGACCTCTGACCCCCAGTCTTTGAGCGTGTCCGTATCATCTGCTGGCGGGGCAGGAAGTGGAAGCGACGAGGAGGGGGCGAGTAAGGCCCAGCCAAAACGCCTCCATGTCTCCAACATCCCGTTCCGCTTCAGAGACCCCGACCTGCGCCAGATGTTTGGGGTATGAATTTCTCCCCATCAACAGTTGTCCAAGTTATATTAACGGTAACAGTGTGATCATTTTGTTGAATCATTGCACCAACTTAGTGTCCTAGCTTGTAATTAACCTTGGTAAGCCAATGATAAAATTACAATAAAAGTAACATTTATCAGTAGAATATTCAATTTTTGAGCATTTATTGGCATGTGATCAAACTGGAATCTACAGGCTTAATTCTGAAGTTTTATTGATTAACTTATGATATAAATTTAATAACAACCCCTTGATAAAATAAATAAAAAACCTTGATATTTGATAAATTTATTGTAGTTTGATTCAATGTACAAAATGTGTTAATTTGTTAATTTGTAATAGTGTAATTACAAAAACTCTTTGTCTAAGTGAAGCATTTTATTCACATCATCTTACTTTGATTTCAGCAATTTGGCAAGATCCTCGATGTAGAAATCATCTTCAATGAGAGGGGATCAAAGGTGAGCATCACAGAAATAATATCAGACCTGAAAATGGTGTTGAATGAAAAGCAGAGTGTAAATAAACACAAATATGACCGTGTAAACCTGCAGGGCTTTGGGTTTGTCACCTTTGAGAGTGCAACTGAGGCTGACCGGGCAAGAGAAAAGCTGAATGGGACGATTGTGGAGGGGAGAAAGATCGAGGTGAGGGAGAATTTCTTACTATTTACAGGTTTCCGCTTTAAAAATATTCAGTATAGCCTGTATCTGCCCGAGGTGAGGCCTCGTCGAGATTGAAATCTCTTTTATAGTAATCAACTCAGGTCCTTCCACAGACTGACACATCTTTGTCACTTTCCCATGATATTTTTCCACAGGTGAACAATGCCACTGCCAGAGTGGTGACCAAGAAGCCGCAGACATCTCTCTTGAATGGTGAAATGTCAAGTAAGACATTTTGCTGGGAATCGTTGGAGATTTTATATCCCCTGAACAACAAATTTCCTGATTTTTTTCTTTTCTGCACAGCTTCTGGATGGAAGATCAACCCTGTCATGGGGGCAATGTATGCACCCGAACTCTACACAGGTACTTCCTCCTCAGCAGCCCTGAATGTTAATGCTGTGAGATAATCAGTGTTTTATTATTCATGAATTAACATTAGTTAGTGCAGTAAAAAACATTTACTAATGGTTAATTAATGTGGCAACTAATCATTCACTAATGGTCTTCATGGTAAATAAGATATTCATTCATACATTATTCAAAAGTTTAAAAACGGTAACAAAGGGTGGTTAATTCAGGTTAATAAATGCTTTATTAAGGTTCGGATTAAGCTTAGAGTTAGGTGGCTGTATGTGTCCTCTCATTGTATTATTTAACTGTTAGTTAATGGTTATTACTTGTGAACTAATGTTGGTATTATGGTTACAAAACTAGTACCTAAGCAACAACTAGTAGTACGTAGTACCTTCATTAACACGAGGACTGTTCGTAAGTTACATTAATTGTCAGTAAATTCTTATTACTGCATTAAATAATGTTAATTAATCTGCCTTTATTGTGAAGTGTTACCCATTCATCTAATAATTTTCCCTCTCCATACACTGTTTCTTTAGTGGCCAGTTTCCCGTACCCTGTAGCAACTCCTACCTTGGCCTACCGGGGATCCGTGCTGCGCGGTCGAGGGCGAGCCGTCTACAACACAATTCGCTCCACTGCCACGCCTGCTGCTGTGCCCACATACCCTGGGTAAATATTGTGCCCAAGCACCAGTGCCTGGTCTACGATCACTGCTAAATCACTGCTAAACCTCTGAATTTTGTTTGACCTCGCTCCTCTTAGGGTGGTATATCAGGATGGACTGTATGGAGCAGAGGTCTATGTAAGACACCGCACACTTTTTACACTTTTCCTCCTGAAGTCAATTTAAAGTAACTAATATAATCATGTCATTTTATGTTTCCTGTCCAGGGGGGCTATCCTGCGGCTTACAGAGTGGCTCAGTCCGCGTCTGCAGCCACAGCGACCTACAGCGACGGGTAGGGACTCAGCACATTTTGGTTCGACAGTTTTACAGAGATCTACTGAGAAACTTGAAACACGTGGGGGGAAAAAAGTGTCACAACACAAAATATGGCCCTCTAGTGCTTTTCAAAAAATTTGAATCACATGGTGAAAATATTTTATTATGTTCAATACTTTAGTCTTTGTTATGTTCTATATTAATGACTTTTTAAAATTTTTTTAGACAACACTGAAAAATCACAGTATTCTAATTTGATGGGATGCGTTAGTATTTGAGGTAATTTCGACACGGTGCCACACACATAACACTCATCAAAGATGTTTATTTTCTGACTGCATCAGAATCTCTCAATTATCGGTGTCTGCCTAAAAAAATCTCATTTCTCTTGAGGATATGGTCTTTCACGCCTTTAGTCAACACTACACAAGATTTGTTTCATATTTCAAAACTCAATTTTTAACTGTGCAGAGATACCTGACATGTGATTTAAAGCAAAATTTAAACACTGTCTGTCTAAAATTGACAATGTTTTGTATGCTGAGGTCACGGCCTTGGTAATTTTCCTAAGTTTTGAGGTTGTAAAGACTTCCTAAAGATTCCCTCCAGACGTTTAGTAATGTACAGAGAAAAATTGTCACTGTGCCTGGCATGTTTTTGCAAAAAAGCATACAGTAGTTAACAATTTAATTTTCTCTCATTTCCATTTCAAGTATAGATGAGTATGCCAAAATGTTTAAATTCACACGTTTAACTGCTGGATTCAAGACATCTCCTTCTTTGCTGTAACGTCCATTCTCAGCGTGTACGTGCTCGGGAGGCTTCCTGGATTTCACATCACACTTGCTTGTGTTGTCACAAAGCATTGCTCTTAAAAATGTGTTTTTCACTGAGCACAAAGACAATTCACATTTAAGGGCCTCACAGGATCACATACTGCACATTCTTCACAGTGGAGCTCAAACGTGCAAGGACACATTTTTAACCCGATGACGACTTAACATGTCATCTTACAGTATCTTAATTAGTGTTTTTCTAGACAATGAGATGAAATGTCCATCTGCCTCTGATGTTTCGAACTAGGTACGGCCGTGTTTATGCAGCAGCTGCAGACCCCTACCACCACTCTGTAGGACCAACAACAACATATGGAGTTGGCACAGTGGTGAGTCTCCACGCACAAAGCCTCTGTTGAAAGTCATGTTGCTGCATGTGTGGTTAGGCCCTGATTAAAAAACCTGGCACGATGCTTTGTCAACAGGCCAGTTTGTACAGAGGAGGATATAACCGCTTCACTCCGTACTGAGCCTCCCGACCGGCCAGGGGTGGGCAAAGTCGCCCCTCCCTTGGCTGATCCACTGACGCTGCAGGACAGATTAGGAGATCTTTAATCCTTGGAAATGGGGTTTTACCTCACGACCTCTCCGTCGCGAGACAAAACAGACTGTTTGCTGTAAATACCGTGGGACTCACTTACTGCTCATCCTACTGATTCGTATTTAGCACCTGAGGAGGACATTATTTAATGTTAAAATGCTTAACTTTAAGAGTACTGATGTTCACTATACAGAAGCTGAAAAATACTGTGAGAATGAGTATTATATTTTTGAGTGATTATCCGCAATTTTTCACGGGTCAAACTGTACAAAAAAGAAAGTTTTGTACAATGTTAAATGACTTATTTTTGATGACATTATTTACTTTCTGAGTGTGTGTGTGTGTGTGTGTGTGTGTGTGTGTGTGTGTGTGTGTGTGTGTGTGTGTGTGTGTGTGTGTGTGTGTGTGTGTGTGTGTGTGTAAGTGGGAGTGTGTGAGTATATGAGTGTGGTTATTGTTCAGTTATCCAGTTGACTGAGAGACAGCTGTGACACTGGTATCATCAATACAAATGCAGAACTGCTGTTTGTCTGGATGTAGTTAGAATTCCTGTGTTTTTGCCTTTCTAACAATCTACCTCTTATACATTTTTAGCTTTTAATATGGCTGATGTTCTGGAAATTTGAGCTTTCCTTTTGCTTAATTTTTCTACCCATAAGGCCCAGCTAACAGTTTCTGTGGTTATGTACCTCTCCTCCTGAGCCTGATGCCTATCCAAGACCGTCTGCTCATTTTCCTGAGCTCTTTTAACTCATTTGGCAATCGGAGATCAGAACTGCATTAAGAAGCAGACTTTTGATGTTGGCTCTATAAAGGTGTACTTACTCCTAATTTAACTGCCTACTGTGTAAAAGGTTCACATATTCTATTCAAATTCTTGTCTTGATGGCCTTAATCCTTGCCAACCCAAAGCCATTCAGCAACCTGGGAATATGACTCAACAACTAACCTATAACCTAACTATAACTTCATCTGTTTTTTTTATTTTTTTCTCCTGTGTTGTCTTTCTCCTCACTCTCTATTTACTGCTGAATGCCTTTTTGACTTGCTTTGATATCTTCTTGGCTGAGCCTATGGCACCGTCTCTATTGTGTTTGAGCTGTACCTTTAAATAAATCCTCTTTTTCCTCTCATTTCCTCTCCTCTGCCCCTTATTGACCCGTAAAAATTTTCCATTCTCTCTTCCATACTTTTTTACTCAGTGACTTTGGGACACCCAGACTAGTGATTCACTGCTTGTGAGATTTAAAAAGTAGGCTGTAATTTCCACCAGGGCCTGAAACACCCTTTTGTTTTTCCGTTTCTTGCATGTGTTTTTCATCTTCTGCACAGCTAATGTCTGTTCACTTTCTTTTGTTTTCTTTCCTCCTTCCACCTCATTGGTAAAACACTTCTCTGAGGACTTTTCTCTTTTCTTCTGCATTTATGTGTTCAGTAGAAGGAGCTTAGTCGTACCAGTATCAGACCTTTCTGTTCTTTAATCTTATTTGATTAATAGATCTTAGTAGATTAGGACTTTCTCTCCTGTCGTTCATTCTTTCCTTTTTTTTTATTATTGTCTTCAGCTCTTTTGTCTGTTAATGTTTCGTTTTCTTTCCTCTCATTACCTGACTATCTGTAGGGGAGATTGGGGAATGTTGTAACACTGGGTTAGATTTGACACGGTCAGTTTGATGATTCGTAAAATTACGGCAGTGTTGTCATCCATGCACAACACTCTCCTCTCTATTTTGACCTCAAAGGGTTAGCAGCATGTCTCTGTGAGCAAAAATGTGGATTTTATGACATAAAATCTGAAGGAAATAAAACACTTTCGGTTTACTAACTTAACTTAAAGCTGCAATTTCTATAGTGTATGTATGTGTTTTGTATTCAAACCCACACTCTTGAACAGTTGGCTATGCAGTGTCAGGTTGTGGTGTTCATAGTTCTAACAGTTAAAATTAAAGCCAGGCAACATAGATCAAACAATGCAAAAAAGCAAAACCTTCAAGCCCAAACAGCTGAGGGTACTGTGATATTTCTGATGGGGACAATTTTTGCAACGTATGGAAGTATATGGAACCCATAGCAGACTGAGAGCCAACAGACATGTGCGTGATCAGTTCTGGGCCTGCATATAATACTACAGCCCGAGTTTAGACTTCTACCTAGTGACTGAACCATAATCTGATAAATAAGAGGACAGTCCAGTCTTACATATAGTTACAAATCAGCAAAGTAGTCGCGAAGGTTGTACCAATGGATTGTGTGGGACATTAAGTCATAGGCGATAGTGTAGCAGAGATCCAAATGTGCTTCATTTTGCGAAGATGAATATGGGTTCAGTATAAGTTCCAGAGCTGTTGTATGAACCACCACCAAGTTACTGCTGCTCAAAACTTTCAGTCTCCCCTACTTGCTGAATGATAATTTTGCTTTCTTTTCAATAGTAATCCTTCTTTTGCACTTCACAGCTTTTCTTATAATTGTATTAACATGCATGTTTTGTTTTTTTTATTCTGTTTATGAACTACAAAGCTGTACTTCACATAGAGCTTTACTCACCGTTTATGATTATACATTTAGCACAATGTGCTGATCTTTGTCAAATTGTGATCATAGTTTTGGGATTAGACCTCAAGCTATCTTTAATAATTTAGGTCACAATGGGACTTAATGAATTTGAGTTTGTTATATCATGAGCAATTCAACTTTACAGCTTTAGTTTTGACTTCTTTGACATTATCAATCCACATTGAAATTCCACTGTGAAGCTTTCAAACTTAGTCATTTCTTTTTCCTCTTTCCTTTCCAATTTCCTTATGCTTTCTAAAATTAACAGCATGAGCTTTACTTCTAAATATTGCTTCTTTGACTACACCTGTATAACCATTATTTCACATTCATGATACTGTTAACTATTTAATTCACATGCATAGGACAGCTTATATGTCAAATATGCCAAAAAATGTCTCTTATGCTGCTCTGTAAGGAATTCTTCCAGGGGTTTTTTTTTTAAAAATGTAGTTTGTGTTTTGATAATAGTGTCACAGGTAGCTCTCACTCACAATGAATAACTTTTCACAATAAACTTCTGGTATTTCAAGTTCTCATGGTTTATCTATTTTTCTTCTACATGTCTAAATCAATTCTGAGTGTGTGTTCAATGATTCAGTGACACTGGATATCTTTAATACTTGAATTTTATTAGATTTTTTTTTCAAAATATGTACACAATAATTTACAAAATGGCAGTTTATCGTGTTGAATAGGTGGAGGCATGGGGATAAGGAAGGGGCATTGCAGAAGAACCTTCAGCCTGTAACAAACTTCAAGCACTGCAGGGGCAGAACAATACTTACTAGTGAGTGACTCGTTGCACATAGCCAACAGTCACAAACACAAAACATCAAATGGAAAAAAGACAGGAATGAAAAGAAAACAAATACTGGTTAGAGGTATGAGAGGAGGGGGAAGAGGACAGCAAGGAAGAAAAAGCAAAGAGAAATTCTAATTACGACAGGTAAAAAGAAATGGCAGAAAGGGAACACTGCCAAAGTGAGGGGTGTGGAAGTTTTTTTTCAGTGTCAAATATCAAGGGGTTACAGTGACTTGTGAGTTATACCATAAACAAAAAAAAAAAATGTGAGAAAAAAAAAAAATACTGAAAACATGACTCATGTAAATTGTTAGTTGTCTGGAAGGAATTTCTCATCTAGTAAGAAACAAAAATGTTCTGGGCTATTTTTTACTGAAAACCTGAGGCATCATATGTTGACACTTTAACCATGTTTTGTTAAGTCCTGTATTTACATATAACACAGGCAAACAGCAACCATCAATCAAGCTCATCAAATTTTAGCATGGGAGCAAAAACAAAAGTACTAAATGAGAAACTTTACCTAAAGAATGCATAATAATAAAAAAAAAAAAATGTCACTTAATGTAGAGTTCTAATGATGTTACCTGTTCTGTATGTCCAGACACATTGTAGAGAAAATTAACTACGCTGTTCAAATTTGTGTAAAAAAACAAGCCAACTAACTCATAACTACAAACAGAATGAAAGGATCATCCTACATAAAGTCAGATTTCACCTAAATAAAAACATGCACATGTATTGTTGTAATGTAAATGCATCCGGACACACAGAAAAACAGTATGTGTGACTGTTAATCATTTATAAAAACTACACAGGTATGTTGCACAGAAAAGCTTTAAATTTTTGGTTAGCAGCAAATCTCATTAGCAGCACATCAACATTTTCCACATCATGTGAGGCTCCCATGTATTTTATCAGCTGTATGGCTTCAACCTCATTGGGTCAAACCAAGAGACTATGGTGCTCACAGTTCACCCTCTCCGGCAGGCATCTGGAGGTGGTTCGCCCAATTATCACTCCGCGTGCTCCTGCAATGCAGCAGTGCTACGAGCTGAAGAATGGGGAGTCTGGTGGTGTATGAAAGGTTGAGGAAGTGAGGGAAGGGAGGAGCAAAGAGGGCAGGGATCAGGTAAATGAATGGGGAAGAAAGAACACATGTTCAGGTCATTGACGTTACATTTGTTAAAACTAACAATGGCTCAAAATCCAGATTAAAAAGGAGCCTTTTGTGGGGGTATGGGAAGTCACACTTAGCCATGTGTGGACAAACCTTCCACTAAACAGAAATTGAAATCAAACCAATATACAATATTTACAAAAAAATATACTGTGTAGGTAAGTAAAGACGTCAATTGTACAAGCCTGCATCTCTCCTGTTTTGGTCAATTACACTTCAGGCTCTATTTCTACACTGCTAAATAGTACTCTTCAAATAAATGAACATTTAGTAATATTCCCAATTTCAGTTTTATCAAGAAACTGAAGGTTATGTTGGGAACATGTCCTGTTATTTTGAAGTCGGCCAATGACTTCAAAAAAATAATGGTTCTAAGTTTTTTCCCCAATTATTATCTTAGCCAATGTACACTGCAGCCCTCCTGAAAATAAAAGAACCAAAATCACATCAACGACAACTCAACTGCCACTTTGGGAAACTTGTTTTTCATTTAGGGTAAAGAGACTAAACTAGAATGAGGTTACAATTGCTTCACTCTTAGCTTCAAATCTCCCTTTTCATTAATATGTTTAAAATTCATTGATTTAAATACTATACCATAAACATTAGACAGCAGCGTGTTTTAGCAGTTTTTGGGATCTTGCTGATTTCATTTAACATTGCATTGATGTATTTTTAAAAATTCTTATGTATGATATTAACCTGTATATTTTTCTAAAAATCTGATTTGTGGGATTATAACTGTTTTTCCTAAGGTCAACATTAAGACCAATTCTGCTGTCCAAAAAACACAAAACAAAGTTTGACCCAGAAAATATGAGGCAACATCTTGTGTTGTGACATCATCCACCTTCTAGAGAAGTCCTGTTCGCTTACCAGCTGTGCTGGCCCCAGAGCCAGATGTAGCATACAAACCACTTGTTATTCCTTCTTGAGGAAGTAGATGATTTCCCCACTGATGCATCACCATGCAAAATTCTCCTTCAGCTGTATTCAAAGATGGCAGCGAAGTTGACCCCATTTTTCTTTCTCAGCCTATGAGGTTAAGATGTGGATGACATGGGCTCCTTCATTGTGCATTGCTGGGTTGATCAGAGTGCGCTGATTCCAGGTGCTGGCAGATCTTCTACCTGAGAATGATGGACACAGATTTCCACTGCTTCTGGCTGCTTTGATTCTGGAGCTGGGATTCAGCATCATTGCTCAGAAAAGAGTAAGGAGACCAACTTGATGAAGAACATTTGCCTTGAGCCTTTAGCCACAAAGTCAATGCTCCTATGATTTAAGATGTTTTTCCTTAATGCTGGTTAACCACGTCTTGACTTTGAGCAGCGTCTGAACACTACTTAAATCAGGAACAATATTCGAGTTCATGGCTTTCACAGGCTGTGTGACTGGGTGCAAGGAACAAGATGAACAGCTAGCTGTAGATACATTGAGGGAACCAGGCACAGGGCAGGGCATACAAACCACCACCTCTTCTTTCAGACGTGCTGCGGCACCTTGTTGACTCAGTCTCTCAGACAAAAACCAGATTCTGAAGGATTGACTTCAAACAAGAGACTGCTTGATGAATGACTTGGACAACAGCTGTTTGTATTTTCTTGTTAGGTGACAAGGCTTGAAACTTCAGGTCTTGGAGCTGTTGACTTGAGGAAGGAAAAAACATGACAGAATACTGTTAGCTTTAAAATCTACTGGTGGTATAGGAACAGCAGGAGTGGAGTGGAGAGAAAAAAGAGAGAGAGAGAGAGAGAGAGAGAGAGAACGAGAGAGAGAGAGAGAGAGAGAGAGCGAGAGAGAGAGATCCTGATCTACTCCCCTTGGCCTGTAACTGCTGATAATACAATATAATGACCTTCCCAAATCTTAACTGATTGCTAACCTAAGCCATTTTGTCAAACCTAAGTGAGTGAGTGATAGCTTTCTTGAAACTGTTCTTATCTGAGTTATGAAAAATTATATTTGCCATTTGAAATATGCATTCATCTTTCAATATGTGCCTTCAGTAGCCGTTATTCTGTCAATTGGCTGAGGTGTCTGGTCTGCAATGCACTGAAGTGCAGTAATGTGCCATGACGTTGCCCTATAGTCTCCCTTAAAGATCCCCTCAGGAGGCAGCCAAAGAGGCTGTACTAGTTTTGCAGTCTATCTTTTGGGGATCAGAGGGTGTAAAGTTGACACCTAGCCCAGTAAGAAACTCCATACAGGAGTCTAAACAAGAGAAGCCAAGAGTGGACTGCACATACGGCACCGACAAGTCAGGCCGGAATCTGCAGACAGAAGAAACAAGAGAAATCAACATCAGTTCTTCGGACCGAACATTTGCAGAAACACCTTTCTGGAACCTGACTTACGTTTTGACCATGGCCCGAAGTGCTATCTTTCTCTCTCTCTCTACAAACTTGTCAATGAGGTATGAAGCCATGCGCGGGGCTTCCAGGTAGAGCTTAAAGAAACGGTGATAGTTTCCTAATGCCCAGGAGGCACGGAGAGCAAGGGAATGAGCCACACACTCATCTGCTCGCAGTGCAGGGGTCAAGTACGTCAATTCAGTGGTCAGATCTGGATGGGAAGACAAAGGGGCAAGGTTAAAATGTTAAAATAAATGAAGTGGTGAAAATGTGTTTGTGTTGACACAATGACACAAAAGAAAATGTGATGACATACCTCCAGAGTTTTTAGTGAAGATGTAATACAGCAATCTATATGCTGTAAATTCTCCAATGTTCTCAGAGGGATTGTCCTTATACAGGGCCTTCAGTTGAGTCTGGCACTGATTGAACTCTTCATGGTCTCCCTGAATATAATAAAAAATAAAGATAACAAACATTCAGCTATCATTGAAAAAAAATACATGCATTGTCTTTTGGCTGAAACTGACCTTTTCCAGGGCAATGCGTGCATGACACTCGTACACTTCAACTGTGAACTCGGTACGAATTCCCTGGACCTGGATAATGACCGGGAAAAATAAGCACTTAAGACAGTGGTATCAAACTCAATCAGGCAGGGGGCCAAAATTAAGTACTGACTCCAAATCGTAGGCCAACCAGGATGGATATTTATAAATGAGGCAGAATCTGTCTTTTTAGATGTCTTATCAGAAATAATTCATACAGAAATATGAATTCAACTTTTCCCAAGTCATAATAAAGAATTCAGAACAACACCAAGCTCACTGATTAACCAGGTAATGAGAACAAATTTTAATCAAAAGACAGATCATGGTGTTTCTGCTTAGGCTTAATATTTGAAAATGCTCGCTTTTTGTCTGGACAGATGACCTCACGTACTTTAATCATGCAGTCCTTCAAAAATTCTCCCTCTGTAAATGGCCGGGCTGATTTTGCGATTTCTTTTGCCACAAAAAAACTAGCTTTAACAGCAGCCTCACTTTGAGATGTTGCTTTTTTGAGCATAGTCTACTGTGACACCAGATTTCTTTTTAACTCTTTTACCTTCTGCTCTATATTCAGATCCTTGTACCTGTCCTCGTGTTTCGTTGCATAACGCCATCCTGTTATATTCTTTAAAGGCGGCAACATCAGCTCCGCATAAAACACAAAAAGGGTTTTCTTATTGTGCTTGTGAACAGATACTCCGCCTCCCATCTGTCTTGAAATTGTCTGTTTTCAGATACCACCGTTTGTTTGGCCATATTTGGGGGTTAGCATAAGCCTAAGTTTCTTTCGGACACGGTGATGATGAGACTGATGAGTCTGTCATTGGGTGTAGCACTGAATGACATACCTCACTGATGAGGTCATGCAATTTTTAAGGCCAATACCAATAAAGGAATAAAAGTTTCAAAATCGAAAAAATCAACTGGTATACACAAACTTTTTGCAACTGTCCCTCAAAAGAAATGATCAAAAATTTGGAACCAATATGTAACGGAGGCAAAATAGTTTTCTAATTAACATTGAACTAGTACTGTCTTAATTGACACACGTGCATTAAGAGTGACCTTTACTGGAAATTTAACAATTAAAAAATATCCCAAGCATCTTTTTCTACATTGTTTTCTTAAGAACCAGTTTCTCTCTCTTAGATCAGCCAATACTGATAAAAACGTATGCCAATACTGATATATTTGTGATCGGCCAACTGTTGTATCGGTTAGAATTGGGATATTATTATTCCAATGCTTCCCCTGTGAAATCAATTTCCCAGAGTAAGTTTAGCCATCCATCCATCCATTTTCTACCGCTTAACCTGTTTATGATTAAATAAAAACTGATTAAAGTTAAAATACATACCCAACTACTGCCGAGTATAACCGAATTATACTATACTATTTTCACCATTTGTTCTGAGCTCTTATATTCCACAAGGAAGCACACTTAATCTACGCCATTCAGAAAACTACTGACAATATAGAAGAATCAACATCTAGTAGGAAATGGTGAGACAAGAGGGCAAAACACTGTCCAATGTGGGAGAATTATAGTATAAAACAGCACAATGGTCAATATCAATATTGTGACAGCATCTCTAAACACAGTGCATGTCAAATGCCAGTCGTATTTGAGGGCTGCAATGGAAGCAGAAAGTGGATCACCTTCAACTCTTCACAACTATCATGGTGGTGTTAGACAATCTGCAGTGATGAGCAAGCAGATACAATAACTCAGGGGATTTGCTATTCAATATAATTAAAGGAAAACAGAAAATTTAAATCCCTATCCTAAACAGCTTCAGGTGTAGGCTACCCCTAGGGAACATTCGTACCTAGGAATGAAGATTACAACATGAAATGACGGTATTTCAGCTATTGGCTATGTTTTGTCACTATTTAAAAATACTACCATCTCCTAAATTCTAATAAGTTTTTCTTTAACCCATGCTACACCCTTTCAGCCAGTTTCATGAAAACCAGGCCGATTGGTTTCCATTATCCTGAATGATAAAGGCAAAACAAAAGTCCTTAGCAAAGGTAATAACTAACCGTGAGGTCCTGCCGTATGGACTTCATTTGTTCACAGGCATACACATAGTCCTGGTTGGTCTCCCAGTGAGCTTTCACAGCCTGCAAAGACTTTCTCAGGACCTGGACAAAAGCAAGAATAAAGAACGATTTAACTTTAGCTCTTTTCCACTGAAAAAATGATCAAAGCTATTCCAATTTTTATCTGCTTCTCCCTCGTTAGTAGCAATTTTCAGAGAGTAACGTATACAGAAAGCCTGATAAAGAAAACTCAAAATGAGTATTATCAGCAATTCTCAGACAATACCTTGAAGCAAATCTCCAAAAGCAAATCATTTATCATCTCAGGACTGAAACTCCACTGTAAAACATGTAATAAGAGAGAAATACAACTTACATGCACTGGCCGCACAGTGGAGGAGTCTGGGGCACAGGTGAGCCTCAGGTAGGGCTTGGTAATGTCCTGGCACGTTCCCACGATTGGGCAGTCCTCCCAGCTGAGGTTTTCCTGTGTTCCATCTGGTAAGTCTAGGGCATTGATAGAAAGAACTAGGGGCTCTGAGCGAAGTTGTTTTTGAAAGCGAGCTGCTCTGTTCTGCTTCTTGGCTTCTCTGTTTGGATCATGGAAATCCATTCCAGCATTTCCACCTTTCCTCTTCTTTCCAACAGCTGAACCGGAATCTTCCACACTTCAGGGAGAGGATGTTAAATGTTATTTACAAGGTTGTTTAAAAAAAAAAAAAAAACAACAAAATAAAATAATAGGGTTCAATGTAATCTATATGAATTTACCGTCTTCCTCTGTTGGCTTTTCCTCCTCTTCCACGTCCTCTCTCTCCAACTCCACGTCCTCTATCTCTGTCATTACCGCGACCACGTGCTCCTCTCTGATTCCGTCGTGACAGTTGAGGTCGGAGGTCACTTGAGATGCTGCTGTCTGACTGTGAGCCAGAATCACTGGGAGTGACACGAGATTTTTCAAAATAAAAAATAATATAGGTGCACATTAATTGTACAGAAATTAATGTCAAACTGCATCTCACCTGCGCCTATGTCTTTGGTTGCTCCGGTCTCTATGTCGGCTGTGGGAGGGGGATGGGGAACGGGAGGATGAACGGGAAGAACTAGAAGATGGACTCCTTTGAGAAAATATATTCCTGTAGTGGCCCAATCTATGTCCACCCCTGTCTCTTGCTGCAGCTGCTGTGCTTCCACCGCGGCTAACTGAGCCCTCTGCTGCCCTCTGGGATGAAACAGCTTCCCAACGAGATTGCTTAACCTTTAGACTACAAAATAAAACCCAAAAGGTACAAATTACAACAAATCTTTAAACTGCGGGCAACAGTTTAAACAATTGTGTCAACTACATTTGTTGCAGGAGAACTTTTTGAAAGCAGTCAAAAAGCAAAAAAACAAAAAACAAAAAAACTGCAATATTCAGAAACTTTAAAGCTGAGAACAAAATGTACACCACGCTAATACTAATTTATTACTAAACTCACTCTGGCAAAGGCTCACGAGTCCAGTCTATGGTGTAAGCAGAACCATCCTTTAAGCGGTCCTGCAGAACTTCCTTCAGCACTTTCTCTGTACGATCCTTATCGTCCTCAGTTTCACATGCTGTAAAACAGCGCTGCACATATTCCTTCATGGCTTGGGGCCAGTCCTGGGGTCTGGAGAAATACAATTTTAGGTCAACATTATTATTCACAGATTTAAGGACAAAAGGCTAAAACAGACTCGTTCTCACCTTGCTTGGGCGCCCACAGGTGTAGCACTAGCTGGGGAGGAAGGAGTTGGATTCAGTTTGGACGGTTGCTCACCAGGAGGAAAAGCCTGATTGGAAATCGGAGAACACTGAACCTGATAGGGCCTCTTGGGAATATTGAACTTCACTGAAGCCGTCCCTGGTGCCTCTGCAAGACAAATTTACAGAAAGGAAAAGGGGGAAGAAAAAAAAAAAAGAACTGAGAAATAATATCCAAGAGATCATTTTGTATAACTAGATATCTGTATCTCAACTGACAAAACACCGCTTTCCATTTTGTCATGGTGTTTTTCATACTTTCTATCCAATCTTTTCTATTAAAATATTAAAATTGATGCTATGCAAAACACCTGTCAGCCTGTAATGTTCCTTTAATGAAGTGTAAGAATGCTCCTAATAGAGACATGCTCTCAGCTTCATTTGTGCAACAATTGTTTTTGTTCTATAGGGGAATATGACCTTATCCGATCCTGTGTTTCACTGTATGAGGTCACTTGATAATCACATAGTAAAAACAAGCACGTGATTTCCGTAGTTAAATGCAAATATTAATAAAGTTCTGTAATTTACACATCAGCTTAATCAGAATAAAACTGTGACATCAAACTAGTAATATGACATTACACATGACAGCTATTAAACAAAAAAAAAAAAATCTTACGTTTCATGCGGTGCCACAACTGCTGTCCTTGTTTTTGGTTTTTGTTTTTGTTGGCCTCTCCTCTGCCGAGCCCTGGCAGGTACTGGCCATGCTGCTGGGATGTATTCTGTGAGGCCTGATAGGTGTTTGGTGCCTGAAAGCCATAATGGGGCCTTCCCTGGGAATGACTGTAAACTTGCATTTGGCTGGGGTCACCAGGTGGGTATGGCATGGAATTATTGGCACTGTAAGAATTTTGTGAGGGAGGTTGGGGGTACTGGGAGTTGGGTGAAGGAGGAATGGGTGGGGGTGGAGGAGGAGGGGGTTTCTCCGAGGTGGTTGGACTCTGGGGTGGCTGGGGAGTAGCAGGTGGAGGTGGTTGTGGTTGAGGGGGGTAGCTGGGTGGCTGGTCTTCCATTCCAGGTACTGGAGGAGGCTATTGAAAGAAGGAAAAGGAGCTTTTGTAGGAGCACAAAGTAAAATATTTAAGAAATATGCATGTACCAGAAGTTACAATGCTTGATGTGTGTTACACTAAACATCAATTTCCCAAAATATTTTTATCGACTATTAAATAATAAAATCATCCACACTGGTCATGTTTAGTAAGATGGGCATTTTTTTTTTTCAATGATTTTGTTTTTTAATTGAAGAATTTCTCCGTTAGAAATACATTAAACTTTGTATTAAATTTCAATGGTTTCAAATAATTCTCTTAAATACATACTTGATGTAATCCTAAAATGATTATACCATGGATTTATTTAATCACTGCAGCAGTTAAGATAAACAGTGGTAAAATTTATGCATCAGTGTGTGAAAAAAAATAATACAATTTGCAGACATTTACAGAACCCTCTAACATCAATTTCATCCAGCTGAGTAACATTTGATATTGTACAGTGTTGACAATGTGTTACGATAACATTCAAATTACTTTAAACATGGTGATGTTGCCAGGATGAGAGCATATATTGCTCAACAGTGGGTACAGTTAAATTCAAGGGATCACAGAGATAAACTGTAAGCACGGTTTCCTAACTTAGTAGTATTACCTCTGCATATTAATAACATTTTGTATCAGGTATGTGTGGTAGTTGTAGTGCTCTGATACGTCCTTTACCTTTTGCAGAACTTACATTGGGGCAGTTTAAACTCCTCTACACTTAAAGTCATCATGAGGTTTTTTTTTTTTAATTTTAGCTGCAGCTGACGCTAGGTGGTCCATATTTTGACTAGGCACAACCATGACAGACAAGAGATGTGCCAGTGTACATTATGCAAATGTCGGTATTTTGACGTCAATTAAATGATTCCATGGCTTCTGTGTCAATAACTACAAGCAAAAAATGAATGTTGTGTACCTGTCCGTTGGAGGTTGGAGTTCCTGGGTAAGGCCCTGGGGGCACACCATACTGGTTTGGTGGATATGCACCCCCATACTAGAAATTCAGAGAAATCACCTGTGATTGACAGCTTTAATTTGGGAGATGTATACATTCATGTCTGGCAGCTGTAAGTTCTGAAAAGAATACACACTCTACTTATAAAATCAATGTTATTCTCTAGTCTCTACTTACTGGATTCATGGGATAGTAATAGTTATAAGGATATGTGTATCCAGGGTAATGTTGCTGAGTTTGTTGGTACCATGGATAGTACTGCTGCTGCTGCTGCTGCTGCTGAAGAGCAGCAGATTCAGTCACTGCTGTCTGAAACTGATTGGCCTGGAATGACACACGTACACACACAACCATAATATTTTAATCCAGAACAGAGAAGCTATGATTAAAGATGGGCATCACAATGCCATGTAATGATATAAATATAAATATTTGTTAAACTAAACACAAATGAATGAAAACCTATCATTTGATCATTAGTTGGCCATATTACAAATTCATGTGTAAACATTTGTTTCCCATCATATAGCCAACTATGGCTATCACTTGTTACTGTGACTATTGCAGTTATGTTGCACTCTATTGTGGCAAGGGCATTCAAGTGTTTTTGTATTCACGTCTGCAGTGTGTGAATGTTGTTTGTTTTACTGATCTTCTGTGTCCTCACTTTAACTATTCAGTTTGAATCACCCATGATAGACTTTGATGCCAGATTTACAAGAAAAAAAAAAAAAGACAAAGAGGGGGAAAACACACCTCTGCAGTTGTTCGGTTGGCTTGTGTAGTCTTAGCCGAGCTCTGACTCTTGTTAATGGAAGCTAGTGCTTGTCTTGCTTTCTCCCATTCTGGGTTCTCGTGAACCTGGCCATCTCCAGCAACGCCATAAGACCTGCCATCAACACACACACACAGGAGTCAATGCTTTTCTTAGGATTTGCTATCCTTTTGCTTAATCAATGGCACAAACGTTAGCGTAGCATTAGGTGTAAAACTATGTAACCGTTCACTCCATCCTCACTATTGGCAAACTGGCAGCTTGGTCACAGCACTTGGTTGGTTGTTTTTAACTACTAACTCATTTTACGCAAAGCGAGGCAACTGACTATCGTGTCCATGTTAACGTTAACCTGTGAATGCAAAGCCTACAACAGTAACGTTAATTTCATAAACTGATAAAGCAATGTGTCGAGAGTACTGTGTGCTAACAGAGACCTATTTAATAAGGTTACGACAAGCTTTTTCAGATTATATATTTGATAGCGAATGTGACTTGTTTGACCTCAAAAGAATAAGTAACAAACGCTTCGCAGCTAACGGTTAGCTAATATGGTCACTTTCTGTTAGCGTTCATCAGACCACGGGCCCGTCTATAGCTGCGCATGCTAACGCTTTCCAACGCCATCAGATGAGCTAGCTATTTCTAAATATTACAACCAGCCACGGATAAGGCTAACGTTAACCATAAAGTAAATTATATTACATTGTCAGTCAAGGTGCGTTGTGAGTCTTCTTTAACGAGAAACTTACCAGTTGGCTGCAGGGGTTGCTTGTGTCGCATTGGCCGCCATTTCGCCAGAGTATCGGCGCTACAGAGCTAATGCCTGAATATTGTTTTCCGCTAGCTAGGTTAGCTAGCTAGCGAGAAACTTTGCTACCGTCGTGAGTGTTGTCCTGGCTCTCCTGCTGCACTAAAGCGTAAACAAGATGAAGACGGACCGATTGTCTTTTCAAAAGGAGTAAACCTCCCACGACAAACGCCACCTATTTATCAATATCAATAAACATGAGCTGTACCGAAGGAAAGGAAAGGAAAACGGAAACAAACTAAATATTAGAATGTTGCTTTGGTTCGTCGCAGACGACAAACTTCCTTGACCGAGCTTTGGTAATACAAAATGGCAGCTAAGTAAAACCTGTCAACTTGCCACAGGCTCCACCAATCAAGAGACGAGTTTTGGTGTAAGCTGACACGTATTGGACGAGCAGTCTGTCAATCATTAAGACTGCAACGCCTCACAGGCCTCGTCATTCCTGTCTTTGATTTAGCTATTAGTCTTTGATCATATTGAGAAAAAGGAAAAAAGAGGAAAATAAAAACTTATCACTTATTAACGT
>KV751362.1:2808194-2826295 GCA_001698575.1 Mola mola
CAATCACCTATCAAAGTGTGCAGCTCTTTAAGGACCTTACAAGAATGTATTTTTCTCTTTTCTACGTTTTATGGTTTTATACTTCAGCCTATTCTGTGGTTTATTAGTGTGGAAACTGCAACACTCATAAATCAGTGAATATCTTTTATGTGTTTTATCTTTTTTATGTAATGTAATATAAAACATAAACGTTATCATCAAAGAAGAAGAAACAATGGCTCTTTGTTTTCACAATTATGCAACTGAGCAGATACATTTCAGCAGTTTTATTTCAGCATGCAGCATCCACGTGCATTTTTTACCAGGAAATGCAATTTTTGTAGTCTGGCGAGTGTTTTGTTGGCATTTGATTTCTGCATATTCTGTGTATGAAAATATGTATATGTATATGAAAGGCTGTTTGTCAGGCATGGTTCCTTGACCATTTCTCACAATATGCCAACATTTTGGATGCACAGCTTAGAAAGTAAATAATATGCAGTAGGCCCACTTAATGTAATTTCCAGTCGATGTCTAACAGTGAATAATATCATGTTCCCAATGAATAAATAACTTAGTCCCATTGTTGAACTTGTTGGCTACATCATCGCAAAACTATGTCAAGCTTTTGTGACAAACTCTAAAAAACAATGAGTCACAGCCATTGTGTGGATACCTGAATGCTATACTTTCCTCAGCACATAGGGGGCAGTCGTCTAATATGGACTGAATGTTTTCAGAATTCAGGTTTTCCCCAAGTTTATTTTAACAGATATTCTAGCTTATGGGCGGTGTGTTTAATTAAAAACTAACCTAACGCAATTTTTGAAAATTATATCTAGTGTTTTTTTTGTTCATATTATTAGTTAACAAAATCAACAAATACACGATTTTCTTATTATGCTATGAACAATATATGCTAATATCACTAGTTTTATACTATAAATAAATCTCGCAGGAGAAGAAGAGGGCAGAAAATTGAAAAGTACTTGTTTGAAGGGAGGATTTTGATTTTTGACTCATACCGTTAAAGTTGGTATCATGACCTAAGAAAGAGCTAATACCCCTACTATAATGTGAAAATTCTTAATTGTTGTTTTTTTTTAATGATATCTGCATTTCACTGTCACTTACACTGTCTATTAATGGACTATACCTTATCATTGCTGTTATTTTGCTGTCTTGTACAATGGTTCATGTTGCATCATGACTGAAAGTGGCGTGCAAGGTTTTCATTGTGCTGAATTCCATGACACACGACCTTGCTCCCGATTCAATATTCTCCTTCAAAAAATGTGATGAGTGAAATTAAAAATTAGCAGAAAATGTATATACTAAAGCAAAGTACAAGTACCTAAAAGTTGTAGTGAAGTAAATGTACTTAGTTTCATTCAATAACGGGTATATGTGTATAATTACAATAAAGTTGAATTGATATAGTAGTTGCTGCAGAAGTCCTATATGATCAGAAAACACCATGACAAGCAAAAGTAGGGAAAAGTCATTGTGCAGTCAGAGTTTTACTAGTCTGTTGTTTTTTGGCTGCCAAACACTTTGGTGCGGTACAAAGTAAACCAGAAATATTTCCCTCTGTAGTGTAGTGAGGGTGCAGGGATAAAAGTTGATCAGACAGCCCTGTATTTGTGTACATGCAGCCTGTCACCGAGATTAGTGTATCGTCGGGCTGAATCACCCACCGTGACGAGGACCTGTGTCGCTTCTGTCTCACGGTGTCGGGTAAAGTCGATCTCGCTTTCCCCACAAGCCGTCGCGTCACTTCCTCGTCCCGTCGCCCATCCCTTTGGAAAGGAAAAGAAAATTCACACCGAGCAGCGACGCGGAGAAAAGGAGCGAAGGAAAAGGCGAGAGGGACGCGAAAGCCAGAAGAGCCAGATGAAACAGCTGGATATAGAGGAGGGAGCCCACCAGAGACCAGAATACACTCTTTAAAGTAAGTTTTCCAAACGTGGTGTGTGTTTTGGTGGCGGTCACACACGTTCAATTGATTGGTTTAACATTGATCCAAAGTTTCCTCTCACTGCTCTGCCAACGTGCGTGGCCCCTTTAAGTGCTCCAGTAATAAAACCACATATTTAACTAATATAATTTAGAGTTTTCTTTGGGATTAAAGGAAAGTGTTGTGAGTTTGGAGTAGGCCTGTAACCCCCCACCCCTCCCCATCCAGAGACACTCATATATACACACACAAAAAGACACATTTTTCAAAAGTATGTTTAATTTTTTTTTAAGGAATGATATTGATTAACACATTCTTACACAATGAAATGCATGTGACAATATTGGCTTCCGCCTATTGGGTACCTAACGTGGTTATTAACTTCAAATGTTGCATTGTTGATCCCTTGAAAGTTTTAAATGCAAATTTTAAGTCCACCAAAGCAACACAGCTCAAGGTTTTGAAGTTATATATTTTTTGCAGGAGGGAGACAGTTACAGTCTTGTTTTTGTCCACATACACATACCCCTGAGGGTAGAAAAAAAAAAGTATGCGCTAACGTTGCATGACTGTGTTTCAAGTACAAGTCTCAGCATGGCCTTCACAGCCGCTTCACAGCTAAAATGCTCATTGGTTTCCCACAATGTTGCACAACAAGGTGTTGATGCCGACCTCTCTTATCCCAGACGCTGGACTGGGGCGCCAGGGGCTTTTATCTCATTGTATCGTTCACTCCGTGCTTTCACGTCTAAGTAAGAGTTTTATCTTTTCTTCCCTTCTTCTCAATCTGTTAGCAGTCATGCCGCTGCACAAATCGTCCCGGGCTCCTCGCCTGGACCCTACCATGATCTCAGCCCCGCTGGGCGACTTTCGGCACACCATGCACATTGGGAGGGGAGGTGATGCCTTTGGAGACACATCCTTCCTGTCCACGCTTGGCCCGAGCACAGCCAGCTCCGAACTGGGGTCCCCAGGGATCGTGCCGGCCGATGATCCCCAGGTGGCAGACAACCACAACGATCTTTATTCAGATGCTCCGGGAAGCCCAGAGAACCTGCAGCACTCTGAGTCGGTGTCTTCATTCACGCTGGACCTGGACCTGGACCTAGGCCCGTCCATGCTGGGGGATGTACTGGGGGTGATGGATGGTTTGGGGCTCGACCCTAATGAGGAGGATGTGGTCCGTCCAAAAATCGTCCCTTCCTCCATGGGTACAAAGCAGGGAGCTGCGCAGACGTCTGTGAGCGTGCAGAACGAGCTGAACGGGAAAAACACGACCGGGCTGGACGAGAACCAGGTGGGAGACAACCGGATACCAGAAGGGAACGAGATGAAGCCAAAGGGGCTGCGACCAAAAGTGCGATTCAGTGACAAACGAGAGGAGATTATTCGCCAGGCTTCTGAAGAGGAAGAAGGTCAAGGGTTTGACTTCCAGGATGAGGATCAGCTGGTAGTTCACAGTCCAACAAGGGGCGAGGGTACAGCAGGTGGAGGCGAAACTGAGCTGACCAATCACAGCATAGATTTGCCACCCAGTCCGGCCTCATCTCATAGCTCGGAGTATGAAGGAGTCACGCCATTGGACAGGAGGAGGGTCGACAGCTGCCACTCAGAGACTGATTCAGAGGAAGAGGAGGAAGTAGGACGGGGCTACACATTTGAAGATGAGTTTGATGATGAAATCGGTCTATAGGGGGTCCGTACAGCTTCCCCTTTGGGAAACCGATCTTAGCCGTCAACTAAATCAAGTATACTGGATTTTCTCATCATTTGACATCTGGGAGGCCTTAACAGTATGAAAACTGGAATTTTCAAAACTCAGTGAAATATACAGGTCGATGTTGCTCTTGTGATTTGAAAGACTGTCATCATCAAAAGAATCGTGCCATTAAAGTGAAAGTTTCATAGCACTTTGATTTCATTCACCTGAACGCCTTAAAACTCATGCTCAGTGGAGAGCTTGATCCATCTAAATTAATGACACTGCATTAAGTTTTGCAACGTCTTAAATGCCTTCTTAAATGCACACTAATGTTGTGCTTATTGCACTTCATGCTATAGTGCCTTAAGGGGAGCTGTTGAATCACATTATTGTACCCTGTACCTTATCAGTGTCTTCATAGTTATTTCTCATATTGCATGTTTATTACAATCTACGTGTTTTTTGTTGATATTTAAGCTTTACAATTGGATCCAGGAGACATTGTCAGAAAATAAAGCCATCCTGTACGTAATTATTTACTGTGAATCTGTCCCAATTGCAGATCTGCAACTATGTGTTTATGTGCTTTAGGCCATATTGGGTGAGTTTTGGCAGTGCAGTGCAAGCATGTGTTCAACTTACCAAAGCTATTGTTTGGACTGTGGGACTGGATTAATCATAAAATGTTAAAACAATCTTGGGATTTAAAGGTCAACTGTAACTGAGGACCTGCACAGCAGCGTATTTCTGTACAAGATTTTTCTTGTATAATGCTTGTTTAAAAGTATTTCATTTCAAAATGCTGTAAGAGAGACACCATTGTAGTCATCTCTAGAAAATGCTGGCTTTAAACATGTGTTATCCTGTGGTTTAATAAGGATTACAGCCAAAACAATAAAATAATTATTGAGACTTTCAAACACTCACCACCCATGGCTCTGACTTTTATTTTTAACTTCTTTAAAAAGGAATCTCCAGGGCAAAACTGGAGCACAAAGGAAAACAATTCAGAAGTAGAGGTGAGGCTGAAGATCCTTAGGCGCATGCTTTTATAATCATATCCTGAAATAAGTAATCCTGTGATTTCCTCCAAAATAAAACTGAAAAGGAGATCACACGTAGAAAACAACCAATGTTGAGACATTTTATTTTACACATTTAATATAAAATGCCCAAAATAGTTCAAACATCTGTACAAGCCTGAAAGTTTAACAGTTGGATTACAATATTTGAATGAGGTCTATGTTGGTCAATGAACATCCATAACTAGAAGCACCTTCACATAAAGAGATATTTACATTCTTAAACAGAGTGGGGTTTACAGCTGTTTAATTCTCATGTAAAGGTAAAAGCCGTCCGTCACGCACACATGCCCACTACACTGAGATTGTCCTGAACACGTTGAATCCCGACAGAGCGGTGGAGACCATCACACCAGGAATCTGTGGGTGCCAGTGGATCTCCTTGATCTCAGACTGGCCCTGGTGCAGGAAGAGCAGCTGAGGGGGCAAGTCCTTCACTCCCTCCACCCTAGCGCCCGCGTCGCATGACTCCACTGACAGGTCCCACTGGCTGACGACGTCGTCTGCCCCGGAGGCGGCGAACACGCTCGAGTCCATGGGGCTCCACTCCACCGATGTGATGGGGGCACTATGCTGCTTGAAGTTTGCCACAGGCCGCCCAGTCTGCAGTTTCAGCAAGAACAGTTAGGTGTGACAGTATGACGCTACAAAAGCATCAGTTCTTACATGACCACTGATTTATACATCTGGGTATTTGCAGCTTTATTCCCACCATGTTGCAACAAGAAACCATATGGTCTCCAAGTTTGTTTTGGTGGCAAATTAAATTCTTGATCTATCAGGCAGAAAGTTGTAATGTAACATTACTGAGAAACAGGCACAAAATGAAACAATATTGGTTGGGTGGGGCTGCCAAACTGCAAAGGCATTTGATGATCTGGTGGTATAATATTAAAGTGTTTTGCAGCTTTTTATTGTGAAAACATGCCCTGTCAGCCATTGAATCATCCAATCTAACAAATAAAATTGACTGATGAATGATTTTAGATATAGTGGAGTAACTTAGCGAGTAGAAGCCATCATTCAGATACTGAAACCAACTTCTGTAAAGACCTTCAGTGACTATGCCCAAGAGATCTTCATTCCATATTTAGCCAGAAAAGTTGAAAGTGTGTTTAGGGTTGATCTGGTGTGGGACCGGTACTTTCCTGAGTCTCTGAAAGCTGCTACAAGAGCAAAGTGTTAAAGGGATGCAGATACGTGTGCTAGGTGCGGCAGCCATTCCCAGGAACTAGCAAAACTTTCTCAGCGTTGACGTCAATAAGACTGAGCTGTTTGCCTGGCTATGGCAGTGATTCAGACTTTGGCATTTGGAACTGGAAATAACTTTCGATAACTTGCAGCCCAGGAACTTGCAGCAGGGCTAGGGCCTGAGAAGGCATGTGTGCCACCAATGTTCCATGCATTGACGGGCTGTCGCACTGTATCAAGTTTTCTTGGCCATGGGAAAAAGAATGCATGGGATGTATGGGTTGTTGCCAGTCATTGCACATGCCCTGTTGGAACTGTCTTCTGCCCCAAATGACATACCACAGGAGGTAATGGCCAAAATAGAGAGGTTCATTATACTACTCAATGACTGAACCAGCACATGCACAGACATAGACATGGCAAGGAGGAAGTTATTTGCAAAGAGGCACAATGTGCACAATGCAAAAGGCAATTCACAATGGTATAGTAAATAAATTTAACTAATTATGTCCTCAATATGAAATTATCCCACATAGGAAAACAGTAGGTGCTGGTGGTCATTTTGAAAAATGGCTGCCATGGCTGCCACATTGAAAATTTAAGATGGCTCCATATCCACATATCATTAATGACTTTGCCCATAAGTGTAAAAAATGTCATGCTTTTATCACAAAGTGCATATTCGTTTTGGTTATCTGACCCACTAATATGCAAGTGTTACACAATTCCAATATTTGCTTTCTGTTTATTTACCTTAAACTGTCGCAGGTCCCACACTTTCAGTATCCCGTCGTCCCCTCCCGACAGGAGAAATGGTTCACGCCTGTTCCAGCTGATCACATTAATGTCTGATGAGTGAGCGTCATTGGCTGAAAGCATTGAATTGGGTGGGGCACGGATGTCCCAGATGCGAATAGACCGATCCACCGAACAAGATCCAAACACCTGTGACAACAGGAGACAACAGTTGGAGAATTGAACCAGTGATCAGATCTATACAAAATAGCGGTCTTCCCAAACATGGAATTTCTACTGCTTTTCTGTGTTTAGATTTCGTTAATCCTCTTTGTAACACTCGCTGCGTTGAGAAATGGGACACCAGTCAAGCTTCACAGAGCCAGCCAAAAGACAAAGAGTAGACTCACAGCAGCTAAGTTACTGTTTCAAGTTAAATCCACATTCCCCTAACTTGTTTGGTGACCTGGAAAACTGACACAGTGTGTACTTTGATTTTTCACTGGCTTCAGACGTTTTTTTTTTTTTAAAAACAAACACCCGCAGCGCACTGGTGAGTCTGCATTTGACTCATCCAATTCCGATTGCTGAGTGAGACTCCAGCAATGTGGTTAGAGGGGAGTGTGGACACCTAATAGGCATGTTGAGTATACGCGCCTAATACTTTGCACGTGGGGAATTTTGGTCAGGAAGGGAACTTCAACAGGCAGATAAATGTCAATCACTGAATACGGTGCCTCAGTCTGACCCACTACGTCATAAAAGCCAATCCAAACGTACCGTGGCTTCGGTGGGCGACCACTGCAGATCCTCCACAGACTTGCTGTGCGAGCTGAAAGGCCGCTGGTCAATCTGCCATGAAGTGCCGCCTTCTTGAGGCTCCCAAACATGGATGTTCTTCTTGCAGTCTCCACTGACAAGACGACCTGTCGATAAGTATGGCCACCATGTTTTAGCTTACTCACATATTACATCCGAAAATACATAATTATGTAATTTAAGTTGAAGTTATTTGCTCCACTTTTCTTTTTTGTGGTTGTGCATTTAGCCTGTGTTATTATACTGTTGTAGAAAGACGTTGAGCCAACACAAGAAATTGTTTTGTTTGAGGATCCAAGTGCTTAAAGATGTCAGGGGTGGACATGTTGTTGTTGTCTGAAGTTAGCTTTGAAGCCAACTAGCCAAAATGTATGCAAGTACTTGTTTGTCCTGTTTACACTTGCGCAATGCATTTCAGGAAAAGGCCTCAATTACCAGGTACTGTAGGTGACCAATCAATCGCAAAGCCTTCAGTCATGTGACCCGAGAAACTGAAGAGCGCTGTGGCTTCCTTCTGCTTATTGATGAAAGCTGCCATAGCTGCAGAGCAGTGGACGGCTTCAAGCTGAAGCTTGAGGTCAAATACTTCTACCTGTCCTTTCTCTGACCATACAGCAGCCAATGACTGCTCTCCACGCTGGGTCACCTGGAAATGAAGAAGAAAAATCAGTAACTAGGATCGGTGGATGGAAAATTTACACAGAAAGACTTGAATGCGCATTAAAAAATACCGTATGTCCAATATACAACATACTCTGACTCTGTTAATCCCTCCATAGTGAGGCAACATGGCCAGTTCCATCTGTGGCTTCTTATCTTGATCTTCCTCGTCATCATCACTTTCTTCATCGCCGCTTTCTTCTTCCTGTTTTTCCTTCTCTGTTCCGTGAAGGTTATGCATGCGAATGACCAGAAGTCTGTAACAAAGCAAAAAAGGTTGCATTTATGGAGAGACACATGACAAATGATCTGAACACTCAATACAGTCTTTAAGGTGTGTAAGTATAGCCTGTTCAATTTTCACTTCAGAGCATGGAGAAGGTAGCAAACCACCTGAGAGACAGAATAGAAACTTCTCTAATATCTGTATTTACATGCTGAGCTTCAGTATGAACCAAAATATCTATGCAGCTTTTGAAAATGTTTTTCACATTGAACTGACCCTTATACTTCTCTTGAAAAAGGAAAGTTAACAACTCAACGCAAAACACATAGTCAAAATAGATCTGAAACAGAGGAGGACAAGAAACTGTACTATACACAACAGGGACACTTGTTTGAACATACACTTGCATTTAAACTCACACGTAAGCACTTAGAAAATAATGTAACAAACCATAAACAATTTTCCTGATTTCTATATCACATGTGAGTATCATTGACAATATTACTGCCATATGTGATATATATAGTATTTAATTATGTTTTTACTTCTGTGCCAAACCACATCACTCACAACTTTTTAAAATCTTTGCGCTTTGAGGGTTTAAAATACACCTTTTCATGAAAGTTTGTTCCCTATACCATGTAGCTTAACAAGGCTTAACATTGCACAGGGCAAATCAAAACAGTGGAAATCAATTGTTTTGTTTCGTTTTTAACGATGTTCAAAATATTATTGCGAATGTCTAGTAACATGGAGTAGATACCTACACTGAAACACTGGTATGTTTTGACTCATTAACAATAAAAATACTGCATGAAACGATTGTTTGTACAGGCCATACCAACATTTTCCAACCTTTCACTGCTTCCATGTCACTGTTTTCCAACGTTGAAGAAAAACAAACAAATTTGTGTAGATTTATTCCAAACTATTTATCGCATGCTGCGGTAATCTGCTAAAATAATCAGACATTACTTTAAGTAAATCTACAGATATCTGTTTTTCTTTCATAAACATTGGAAAACAGTGCCCAGGAAGTGTATCAAGATAGGAAAAAAACAGCCTGTACAAATATTTGTTTTATACAATGTACTTGACACTTGTAATAACACTTTGATAGTTATTAGTGGTGAAACAAAGCAATTCATTTTCAATGTTTTGACTTTCCCTGTGTTGCTGCATTGTATAACTCAGTCGGGCTAAACAAACGCTACACAGCAGAACATCTAACAATAAAGATGTATTTTCAGAAGTTTAAGAGCCTCAAAGATCAGAAAAAGGGCTCGGGTTGAAAAATATCTGAGATCTCCTTTAACGTCTAAGCATCACGTTATCATTGATAAAGAGGGAAATCGTTATCAAAACTTTGTTACAATTTATATGTTGATTAGGCCAGTTGTTCATTATACGTGTAGTGGACTAAAAATCTGCATTTTTAGTAATGACGTTGAGAAGATAATGGCAATACAGTTGTACAATTGCATCAAAATGGTATGGGTCTACTTGTACCCATGCTGCCATCACTGAAGCCCTCTTGGTGGGGGAACAATAAGCCTAAAATCTTCTTTACTTTGTAGTACTTTGTGCTACCAGCCTTGCACACACAGTATGCCTGCTGTTTGTGTCAGGAGGTCTGTACCTGTTGCTCAGCGCTGTATCGGCCTGTGTGCCCGCACACAGCGTCATGGACAGAGGAAACTGCTCCCTGCCGTCTCCGTCTCCATCCCTCAGGACGTCGAAGCTCAGACACGGAGCACCTGAACACAGCCGACAAGTCAGTGCTGCAGAGCTCAACCTGCTCCTCACTCACGTCGTATTAAAGTCACGTCCACTCGCCTGTTTGGCACTCGTGATACATGCAGTACGCGGACCGGTCCATCTCCAGCTCCTCTCCTGGCTGAAGCGGCTCGATCCCGGGGACGTACACTTTCCTTTCTCCCTCTCCGCCCGCGCCTTCCTCCTCAATCTCCACTCCTTCGTCGTCGTCGCTGCCAGCCTCTTCCATCTCCTCCATCTCCTCCATCTCGCCTCCTTCCTCAGCAAACGTGTCATCGTCGGGCGCAGACATCTTGGCTTAGGGAGCGTGCTTACTTCCTGTCACGTGGTTTAACGCCCACCCTCAAACACACGCACACACCGTCGCCCCTCCCCCTGTTACCCTGTTGTCGCTCTCTCTCTCTCTCTCTCTCTCCCTCTCTCTCCCCCCCCCCCCCTCCCCCTCCCCCTCTCCTGCGTTTACGGGAAACCAGCTGGTTCCTTTGGTGCTTGGCTCCCCGCTGCCAGGAAAAATACAACTTGCAAATATTTGCCTCGCAAACTTCATCACTTAAACACAAATCTTAATGATGTTGGATATCCGTCGAGTGGATCACCTGGATCTCCCGAGAGAACAACATTGTTGAAGAAATCACATGAGTCACTTCCACTGTTTGAGGTCATGTAATGACCATGGACAGACTCTCATTCATAGTACGAGTGAGTCAGATTATTGTAATTATTTTAAGATGGCGAAATGTGGGAGACCTGGGCTGTCACAGCCTGGGATGGAGCGCTCAGTAGCCTCTGTACCACTGATAGGAAATATGGATTTAGTAACAAGGGGTTAAGTAGTTTAAGTATTTGCCAGTGATAGTAAACCCCCCTAGCAGATGTGCACTGCATACTGTTCCGCTCCCTTTGTTAGCCTCCATGTTTGTTCTCCAAACTTTGTCTTCTAACACTTCATTCTCTAATGCTTTCATAGAGTTAATTTTCTTCCACCCTTCCAAATTATTACATAAATTCAGTGGAAACGCTGTTAGGTCACTGAAAATATGTTCCCATAGTGGCCAAGACCAAACACCCTTGCACTTTTGGGATTAAGAAATTTAAAGGAGGCTGGTGTGAGGATAATTGTGCACATTTCAGGCCTGGGTGTGCGTGTACATGCAGAGACAAGTGCGCGAAACAAATGGCGTACTTTTCTTTCACCCTTAGCTCTTGATAAATATCAGAACATCTCTCAAGCCTGTTTTTCATCCGGATTGCATTCCTCCCTCATCTGCAACTCGTCTTTCAGTCTGTAGCAATGTTACTGAAAACTTGTAAAAGACTTCCACAAAGGCTACAGCTCTTTAAAAGATCTGGCAGTTATGCTTGAGCTCACATGAAAGTCAGCTCCTGCAGAAACTTTATACTTTATATCTATATATCAAGTATATATACTATGAAGCATAGGTAATAATTCTGTGTAAAAATGCTGTTACAAGTGAAAGTACTGCAGCCAAATTTACACGGAAGTAAAAGTGTACAATTGTTGCTGTATATTAAATTGCTACTACAAACTGTAATTGGTGAGCTATGAGTAATGATTTAATAGAGTGGTTTAAAATGCAATATATCTGTTAAAGGAAACACAAACTCCATCTTCGGTGGCATATAAAGTAACGTATCTCCCTCTGAAATCTTGTAAAGTTGAATATAAAGTATAATAAAAAGGAACCACTTCAGCAAATATGCGTTGGTACCTCAAATGCACATGTAATTAGCAACATACCATCTCTAAAAAAAAATAAATATAGCTTACAATTTATGGACAATTACATCCTGGGAAGTGAAGGCAAAAACTAGCAATGCATATATATCTAAATGTATTTAATTAATTTATAATTATGTACAAAAGTCAACGACAATAAACTGTAATATCTTACATTTACACAACATTAATTGTAAACAGTGATGAATTCCACATCAATAGACAATGGCTTATGTGCACTGGCTTGCTCAGCATTTATCTCTTGTTAGCATACAGGATATAGCTAGCTGGAGCTTGTGGCTTGTTCTAGAGAGGCTGGCTATACATTTTTAAATGTAGTATCAGTTGTTACAGAATCACTGCCGCACAGTGAGGCTATGTCGACTAAATTTGGACAGTAAATGCAACCTGTGCATGTCACTTCATATTAAGAAAGCTTAATGCATTAAAACACAAGTATAAAAAAAAACAAACATTCAGTGCCAGTAAATGTCTTGCATTTTGTGTGCATGATCAAAAAGACCTATTTCATGCGAACTATGGCAACAACCACCAGTAGAGTCTGAACAGCAAGGGGCTGAAGACAGGTGTGTAGTAGGAAAGGGATTGGGGACCGCTGTTGGATGGTGGCTGTGTAACATCTATCTCTATCATCTTTTCAGGCTGTCCTTTCTCCTCACTGCAAACAGCTCGGGTGGTCAAAAGTCTGGCCCTTGATGGACCGTAATCCTTCCTTTCAACAGATGGAGGCAAAGTGGGCAGGACGCAAGTATTGATGGAGGGCGAGCAGCCGACCTCGAGCCACCGAGCGAGAAGTTGGGACGTCAGATTGAGGAGATGTTCAGGAGAGGAAGGTTGTCTGGAGAGTTGGGCCAGGTCCGTCTCCTCCTGGAACCTCTGTGAAGCGAGGAAAAGGGCTTTCATAGACACAAAATCTCCAGGAGCACAACTTTTGAACACTTGATAAAAACACAAATGCAATGTCTTTTTAAGCTTTATGAGGCAGTATGATAAAAAAAAGAAAACCTTACCTCTGTATTTTTGTTCTTTTGTATAATTTTATCCAGTGTCTGCTTCAGATCGATTATTAAAGAGTGATTTAGGTGCTCGTCCCAGAGGTTCCTGAGAAGCACATGCCAGGAATCCAGAAGGACGACTGCAGCAGGGAACACACAGCACTGCAGGGAGATCGCAGGACGACAGCACAAGCCCAGTGTTAGTTTTAAGCATGCAAAACACGCGTTACTAATTACCACAAGTACCACAACAGTTGCACTCTAACAAGCTAGATTCTTGACACATGATGCAACATAACTTTTCCTAAATCGAGCATTTACGAGGTCTCTGAAGATTGGGGGAACGCTAATGAGATTTATTGCACATCAAACCACGCTTTAGCTTTGGGACTGGTAAGGAACTCACTGGGTCAGTGTCACAGAGCATGCTTTTGGTGTAGCTGTGCACTACATAGTAATCTTTTGGAAATACTGTCCGCTGAAAGAGAAACAGAAAGAAAATAAAGATGAGAAATAACCCACAGACGATCACATTCAGTTTAAAGTGAAGTGGTACTTATCTTGACTTTGTTTGATATTCATTATAATAGTTTGATAAGAACAACATATGGTTGATATTTTAAATTAAATAAACAAGACATTGGTTGATTCTGTTAGATACAAAGGCAGCACAGATCTTTTTCATCACTTTGAGAAATTCACCTTTGACCAGCTTTTTACACTAACTAACTGTGATAACAAGTGATAGTGTTCTTGAGTAAACACATTTAAAACGCTGAGGTCAGGATGTGTTTCTCTTTTAAAAAAACAGCCAAAAGTTGTAAAAACCAAAACAAGCCAGCAGGTTTTAACTTACAAATCCAGTTGGATTGGAGTCGATAGTCGCTTTAATGTTTTTCACTCCTTCCCAGTCAAAGTCACATCCACCACATTGGACAGTCAAGAGTGATAACAAGAGCAAAGCTGTTCAATGCGTGAGAAAGGACAGACAGAGAGAGAACAGATAATTGTTGGAAACTTTCTGTGGTTTCTAGTTTGTTCTCTGCATACCTGCTATGACATATTACATCATTTCCTGCCTCAATTGGCCATTTCTGCAGAAAACAACATGCAACATCATCTGACGTTACACAATTTCTCATTGAAATTTAGTCACCGGAAATGCTGCTGTGATAGTACAAAGTCATACAACTGATCAGATATACTGAATAAAGCATGCTGTGAAATAACTAACTGTAACAGCACCATTATTTTCCTAGAGAGTTTTACAAAAAAAAAAAGTTTGCCAAGAAAAAAAAGCATTTACAATACAAGTCACCTCACCTGGCAGTGACATCCTTTTTATCTTTCAAAGAATGGACACTTCTCCATTTCCCTTGTTGACAGCAAACACTCTGCAGAAGGGTTTTTGCGTCAGTCTGTCAGGCAAAGTTTCCTCCTGTGGGATTTCTTGAGTTCTTTTACACAGGATATGCTGCGGTGTCTTCTCCTTCACCGCCGGATATTCAGTCTTCTTGTGGACATCTCTTATACATTCCTTCTTTTTGAGTTCTGTTTGTACTTTCCAAAAAATGCCTCATTTATCCTCTCACGCCATCCTGCTCTCTCACTTTGGATTTTCCCACTCAATCCTGAGTGGCTGCAGCCCTTCCCTATGTAAGCTTTTTCTTTTTGTTTTCTTGTTTTTACTGTATCTGCTTTCCTTTCCCCCCCCTCTTGCTGCTGACCTAGAATCTTCCCGAACAGCCTATTTTGAGTCACTCGTCTCGGCCTCAGACGGGTTAATGGATAAAGCGGGAGAGACACTGGCCTGCTCTTCTCTGTCACTGCCTCTGGCTACTCTGGTGTGTCCTCGCTCCACTCAAAGTGAAAGTGCTCTGCTGGATTGCTTGTCTGCTCCCTCTAAGTCTCGGGCCCCTCCCACCACCACACGCTTTACCTCACTATTGACTGACCCGGCCCCCTCCCCTCATCCCCCATCTCAGCCGGCTCAAGGAGGCCGAGTCATGCAGTTGCAGCGTATGTTTTTCATTTGCACTCTCCCCCACACCTCTGCGGCTGTGGAGCCCTTTGTCTTTATCTTCCTCCAAAGTCAGTCCCCAATGTTATCTTGTCTAACCGTCACATGATCTGCTTTCCTTTTTTTTTTTTTTTGTAAAATAAATCACAGAATCACATTCCTTGAGCGCTGACAAACAGTATTGCAAAACCGCATTGCCAAAACTTGCAAGTCTTTCCATGTGTGATGGCTTTTTATACTCATCACGGTTCAAATGTTCTGCAGAGGTGAATGGTGATCTTGTCATGTCCGATACTGTTCACATCTGTCATCACCCTCTCTACAATGTGCTGTTCTGACCCCCCTGGACATGTGAAACTTTGTGCTATTTTGGTTAAGATGTCAGTAGAGAAGTTAATTAGTAACAAAAAGGAAAAAAGTACACATTTATTTCTCTGAGCCAAAGAGGAATGGTTCTTTTTTGTGTTCTTATGTTGAACACGAGCCAAAGACACAAGACAGTGTTCTTAAGTTTTATCTCTGCTGAGGGAAAAAGGAAACCAGAGAGCAGTGGCCTCAGTGCAAGCAGTACATTATAACACTCCCCGAGGCATCATCAACTCCAAACTCCTTCACTCATGCTGTCATTTATTGACAGCTGTAACTAGCCAGCCATCCCGCCACCTTCCTGGTTAATACATCACTCACATATTGAAGAAAGTAAATATGTAATCAACCCGTTGAGCTCCTGCAAATTTTTGTGCTTGTGCCAGTGAAACTTGCAAAATAAAGTGGTTTCGTCAGATAGCTATAACCGTGAAATAAGTTAAACTCTTTGTAGTAACATTGTAACACTGTAGTTATCTAGATAGGAAAAATATTGGGAAACTACTAATAGTTACAAAATGTTTCAAATTGAACTGTTGCACAACTGAGTAATATTTTCAGCCTCACAAAAACTACATGAGTCAAGAAATAAATTAGCAGCCCCCCCCCCGCACAATTTAAACAAAGCCGTATGTCGCTGAATTGTCTGAAGTCTGCAAGTTTCAGCAAAGCGATGGGATCAAATAACTGGCCTACAAAAAAAAACCAAAAAAAACACAGCTTTTTCAGGGGATCGGTCTGCAACTGGCTCATTAAGAAGCTAAATTCCTGTTGATGTGTTTGGTTGTACTAGAGCAACGCCACATTATGCAGCCATCTAGTGCACTTTGGGACACTAGAAAGTCCCGAGAGTGTTGTCTTGCACCCTTTGAGACCTGTTGGACGTCAGCCACTCACACAACAGCAACCAGAAATCCCCCATCTTTATTCTGGCTTTTTGCCACAAGATGGAGCCAGTTGTGGAATTGGAAAAAACAAAGGAATGTCAAAGGGGACCATTCATACTGGTTTATTTCATTTAGAAGGTCAGCAAAGGCATCCACAAAGTGCAAAGTGTTTTTTGTGATAAGTTAAACTTCACATAGTAATATAGTATAGTATATATGAGGAGACCTTAAACAGTAATTTGACAAAGTCTTAATTCAAACTTAAAACAAAGCATCTCTTTCATTCATCTGAAAGACTTAAAGAATTCACAAAACTGGTGATGAAAAGATTCTTGCTTTCACCGTCCTTTCTTTAGTATCACCCTCCTTTCAGACCTCCTTTCTTCGGCCCTCTGCCTCCTCCTCCCCCATATCTTTTGTCACTGGCTGGGACTCCTCTCCCCTCCTCTTACCGCTGTCATTAAATGGCTCTTATATGTTTTGCTGAGTCCCGTCATCCAGAACTTGAGCAGCCTGACATTGTCCTCCTCGCCTGGCCCTGTGGCACCCAGCAGAGCCAAGACCTTTTGGGTGTCCTCCCTCCCTCGCCCATCAACTTTGGAGAACTTGAACAGCACTTTGACCTTGCTAAAAGAGAGAGACTCAGCTCTGAGAAAGCTCTCATGGGTATTTAAAAAAAAAAAAAAAAAAAAAAGAGAGAGATATACTGTGTTACTTAAATGGATTCTACTCACTTCATCCACTCTTCCTTCAGACACAACAGGCAGTGAGACACAACGTCTACAGACAAGTTCTCATTGGACAGGGCCACTTCAAGTTTATTCAATAGTGTTGGACCTGGAAAAATGGATGAATATTGTTTGGTAGCTCATCATATAATCAGTATTTTGTAGTTGTAAGTACAAGAGTCACATGTTCCTACACAACTTTTGGCCACTTTTGCCCAACTGTTATCTCAATTTCTTTTCTGAAAGAACACTGATAGAAAAAAGAAAACAACAATTTAACAAATTAATGAAACAAATTAAGTTTTCCATGTGGACCTGCATCCTGGATGACTTTATGTGGTAGGACATGTCTGAATATTTTGCTTACTTTCACATTTGCTTCTCTTCTTAACTACGGAAAAAAACAATCTGGCTGAGATAACGCATCAGTGGCTCTTTGTGAATTAAATTGTGTACACTCACCCTTATCTGTGGGCTGTGTGTTTGCACTGCTGATGGTCAACTGATAAAGTGATAATAAATCATCACGCATAGCTGAGACCTGACAACTTCTCTCTGAACAGACATCCACCAGCACCGAAAACTCTACAGGACAAACAGAGGAAAGGTTAAATCAACACTTGTGACTTGCATGCACAATCCTACTGTTGTATTTGTGGTTTTACATGGTAATCAGTGTCAATCTACAGATGCTGTTGTACCTGAGGAGCTGACGTGGGTTGGAATAGGCACATCTGGACTTAGACCGAGGAAGTTACATTTGTAGGCTTCCTCATACTGAGAACTGTATGGGACAGAGCGCACACAGCCGACTGGAAGCAATGACTGATGACAAACAGGAGAGAAATTCAGAACACAATCTTCAGAGTCACTGTTATTGTTTGTAGGGACGCACACACTTTTCCCACAGTGCCGAGTCAGAATGTCTGCTGTGACCACAGTGATTATCTACAAAGTTAAAAACAAATAAACAGAAAAAAAAATACATTCAACGATCTTTCAACAGTATAAAAGGAACCATAAACTGTAGAAAGAAAAAAGTCACATGCTTGGTCTTGTTGAACAAGAGACCTGGGAAACAAGTACAGGCCAAGAAAATGAAGAGGTGTGTCGTGTTATTGAAAACAGTATGTGTTCAGGCAAGAACTGGAAGTGAGAAAAAGGGGCCCAGAATTGAAGCAAGTAAAATAAAAAAAAAATATTGATTTTGAAACAGCAG